>ML435840.1:115599-163378 GCA_005239525.1 Nicotiana knightiana
TGTGTGTGTGTGTGTGTGTGTGTGTTGCGGTGCGCAACCCCATCCCACCATATAACAATATCTGTATCATAATTCACTCTTATTTACTGTATCAATCCACCCTTATTTCACCTTTTGCAGCGTAGAACCCGATCCCACTGTATCAGTATAAATCCACACTTATTCCTTATTACGCGTTCGTGACCCCTGTATCGCGTTCGTGATGAACAAAATAAATACGGCTCAAAATCCTTCTTCGCGAACGTGGGACTCCCTTCGCGTTCGCAAAGGACAAAACCAAATCCAGCAACAACAGCAGCCAAACAACTTGAATTGTCCCCAAACACACCTGAAGCCCTCAGAACCTCGTCCAATCACACAAACAAATACCATAACATAACACTGACCTACTCGAGGTATCAAATCACATCCAACAACATTAAAACTATGAATCAATGATCAAAGTCCTTTAAAATTTCAAACCTCCAAACTTTGACGAACGCATCTGAATCATATCAAAACATTCCAAAATGACGCCAAACATTGTGTGCAAGTTACAAATCACGATACAAACCTATTCCAAGGATCAGAACCCCAAACAGACATCGACAACACAAAAATCCACCTCAAACCAAACTTAAGAAATTCTTAAACCTTCAAAATGATAAATTTCTATAATAAGTGTTGAAATGCTCCCGGGTGATCCAATACTCGACCCGAACATATTCCCACGCCCGAAATCATCATATGATCTATTGGAACCTTCAAATCTTGATGCCAAGGTTTCTTACTCAAAAGTCAAACTTTAGTCAATTTTTTCCAACTTAAAGCTTCCGAAATTGGAATTTTTTCTTTTCAATCAACTCCGAACTCCCCGTAATTCAATTCCAACCACACGTACAAGTCATAATACTTGATGTGGAGATACTCAAGGCCTGAAACAGCAGACGATGTGCCAATGCTCAAAACGACCGGTCGTGTCGTTAATTCTCCCCCACTTAAACATATGTTCGTCCTCGAACGGTTAAAGACTGCTCTGGTGTTGTCCAAAACCACTGTTTGACATCCCGTGCACCTACCCATTCCACCATAACCTAGTTGAGCGTAGTAGCTCGAGCCAGGCTAAAAATTCTCCCTTTTATTTAGTCAATAAGCCTTAGAACAAAATTCCAACCTCCGAATTTATCTACAAGACCTGATTATAATATACGAACACCATATCAATCACTACAAACTGTACCAAAACATGATTGTATACCTTTTCTGAATTCACACCCTGCACCGTATAATTCACATGACCATAATAACATCATCTAACAAAAATATCCGCAATTCCACGAATCTGATGCCCACAACACACCTCATGACGCATATAAGTCATGTTCCAACTCTTGCAATACTACCACGACAGAAGAGATGTGTAGAAATTCATAACATCCTACCAAATAAACAAATCATGGAGTCTCTCCTCCTGACAAGGACCATTACCTCATTCTGAATTGAATAACAATATTTCCTCTTTAATATACCCTTCATAACTCCGATCATACTGATCCTAGGTCCAATAATCTCGTCTCACCAATACAAGTTGTTTCGTCAATAGCAATCTCAAACACTGCCAAAATCTTATATGACACAAACAATGCGCCAACAAGTTACAAACTCGAATATAACTCATAAGGAAGAAAGAACTCTGACAAGGAATTACCCCGCCTGCGTAACGAATAAAATGGCCGAATAGGTGCTATGAACCTACCTGGTGGATGAAAACAAGGCGCCCAAAATGATTCTAAGGAACTATGCTCAACATCTCGTTGTTGCAGTGTGCAACCCGATCCAATGTGACACTATTGCAGCGTGCAACCCGATCAACAAAACATACCCGTGGCGGCGTGCCACTTGATACAAACCATATACCCGGGGCCACGTGCCACCTGATCCGCACATAACAATCAAAGAAAACTTACATCAAGACATAATGATTATACTTACGAAATTTCCAAATATCAACCACAAGCATGCCAAATGCATAATACAAATCCTGGGGAGACGGGTAGCGCCATACGTTACGAAACTCAATCACAACTAAGGTGCGATATATGATCTGTATCTTGAGAGGCATCATGGCTCAATACATGTGTGAATAATCAAGATGTCTCACAACCCACATGGTACAATAGAGTATTACATGAAATAGACGACGATGAAAGTAACACCTTATGGTCAAAGACTCATCCATAAGAAAGGCTATGTTGAATGAACACTCCGGCCTGGTGTAGAGCAAACATCCGCATTTAGACCGGTCAACGGATATCAAGGTGATTCTAATCGTACCGTGTTGGTCTAATAATCTCGCACGGGTACACAATAACCCTTTTCCATGACACATAAGAACAACCTTCAAATTCGGAACAAACTCACATGGTCCAATTAACCCGCCAAACTTCTCGTAGTCCCTTGTTAAACTCTTCATGAACATTCTGAATTAGCGGCCAGAATTTCTCACTTGATCTCCTATTAGGTAGTAAGTAGAACTCTTCGTCGAAACTTCATCAATCTCACGTAGCCGCTAAGCTGCTCACAGGAGATAACCCACATGTGGAATTCCATGTCGACATCCTCCAATGACGTTGCACCAGGTACAACTACCATGAGTCCACTAAACCCTTCTGAACCCATGCTTACAAGTCTGTTCCTTCCCCGGTGACATCAACTGAAAGTCTGACAACACCTTCCAAACTCAAAGTCAGGTTGCATCCAAAATGATAATCAAGCTTTTCACACCTCTCATCATTTCAAGCAAACTCCTTTCTGCCATATTCAATTTTCATCCATATAGTAACCACCATTACAAATATAATCATTGGACCTAGTCACTTTCCACCATGACTCCCAAATCATTCTAAACTTCCTCAAGGCAAGTGGTCTTCCTGCCACAGAATCTATATGCTACTCTTCCACTCCCACTTCGGTTAGACCACCTCCTTTAAGAAACTCCTCGACATCTACTCTTCATACTTTGACCTGCTAGTAGTTCAACCACCGCAAAACACCTCCCATTCTTTCCTCATTCTTCTCTACCCAAATGTTACATCATATCAAAATACATCTCTATAGGGTCTGAACTAATAATTTGCTTCCAACTCTAAGCCTCCTCGAAGATCATCTTTCCCGAGCCATCGGCATTAGAAACATCAATTCGATTTGTGAGACTTCTACACACCGCAATCTCGAACAATCGCTTCTTAGGCACCATCTTACAACACCCTTCCCTGAAGGAAAAATTAAAGATGGCCATAACACTACGAACCTTAATGCTTTCAAACAAAGGTGAAGATACCACATCACAAATAAGAATTCCACCACACTCGAAAATATCAAGTCTCATTACTCCATCAACCAAGGCTTGAACATCCATCGTGCGATTGCTTTTCCTCCACTGGAATTAAATGTCGAACCTCTAAATCATGAACCGAGAAATCATCCTTTCTAGTCATTCACTGCCTTGACACATAAACGAGCACCCTACCATTACACCAATATTGTTTGATAATAATGCATGAACATCATAGCAATATGTGCATAGCCTCAAACCCATAGGGAATACAAATACCGAGTTGAACGACAAAACGTCCTTCCGCAAGGCAACGATAATAGCATGCCCGAATACACAGGGAGAAGCATCCCGCACCACGTCTGCAGTACAACTACTCCTTGATGCCCAATTGATAACATTCACTTCACGTCGTATAAGATTGAGAAGAAAGGGTGTAAAGGCATAAGCCTCAAAGGAATTAAATTGCACTAGAAGGAATCAAGAAGGGAAGTGCTCCTAACAGCCTTGTAGCCTCTCGAATATAAGTACAAATGTCTCTGTACGAGATCGACAAGACTCTAATAGACTTGCTCATGACTCGTGAAACCTAAGTGAACCTAACGCTCTGATACCAAGCTATCACGGCCCAAAATCTACTATAGGTCGTGATGGCTCCCAATGCTAGCGTTAGGCAAGCCAACGTTGATTTATCTATTTTATTCATACATTTTATTACTTTGAAATTACTAAATCCTGATAATTTAACAATATAAAATATAATATACAAAGTAAATGATGATAATTACGTGATCTATGATAACAACAACGAGAATGAACACCTACAACCCGGTGTCACAAGTGCATGAGCATTTCCCAAGAAGTACAACAGTAATACATCATCTGTCTAGAATGTAGATAAGGCATGATAAAATAAATAGTATAAAGGGGAATCGGTGGGTTGCGATGCATAGTCTAGATTGTAGCTCACATAAACTCTCCTACACAAGTGGGCCTATGCGCCAAGATAATAACCAAAAGACCTGTCAGATCCTGCATATTTAGTGCAGAAGTGCAGCATGAGTACGTAAAATAATGTGTACCCAGTAAGCATCTAGCCTAACCTCGGAGAAGTAGTGATGAGGGGTCGACATCGACACTTACTAGAGGTCCAGAATAATGTGTACACTACGAATGGTAGAGAGGAACGAACCATAGAAGCATATATATACTGCCGAGGCATTCGGGCCGCTCCACAAGAAAGGAAAGAAGTTTCCTAATCACAATATACGTGTATATAATATAGCACATGAGCACAAAGTGAATATAACCTTTTACCGTTTTGAAATTTCCTTGCCAACAACTCAAGTGATAGGGCTGGTCCTAATATATATAAAATTTCTAAATCAATTTAAATCATATTTTCAATTAATTAAGTCAACTGAATAAGTTCAAGTAGTTCAAATATTGCATGATAAAATCCTATGTCCACGTGGACATAAACATGCTTTAGCTACGTATGGACTCTCGTCACCTCGTGCGTACGTAACATCCACAACTAGTAGCACATAAAAATTAATATCACCTAGGGGGTAGTTTCCCCATCACAAGGTTAGACAAGATACTTACCTTGCTCCAAAGTTCCAAAATCGGCTCTAACCCCTCTCTAACACCTCAACTCCAACCCAAACGTTTTGAAACTAGTCAAACATGTGCAAACCAATAAAATATAGTCTAATAGTCAGAATAATTCAATTCATAACAATTCCCAACTCCGCTCAATAAGTCAATAAAGTCAACCCTCGGGCCCACATGCCCGGATTCTGAAAATTTTCAAAAATAAACTTTACCCATAACATTATGAACTGAAATATATAATTTATTCCCAAATCCATGTCCAATTTCGTGGTCAAAATCAAAAAAATACCAATTTCTAGCTTCTTCTTCAAAATCCCAAATTTCTACTAATTTTCATGTTTAAATCCATATATAAACCATGTATTTTACTCACAGAGTGAAGAAATCACTTACCCCATAATAGATGATGAAAATGGAACTCAAAAAATGCTCCAATATCGGCTCCCGTGGAAGAAATGAAGTGAAAATGAGCCCTAACGCCGATTTAAAAATAATACTGCCCAGGCGGCCCTTCATCACGAACGCAACAAGCCTCTCATGTTCGTGAATGCTAAAACAAACAACCCCAAAATTTCCTCTACGTGTTCGCGATTTCTCCTTAGCGGTCGCGTAGGTTCTGTAGGCCCTACTCCGCGTGCGCGGCCCATGTGTCGTGTTAAGGATAAAAGAATAACAATGGCCCAAAATTATTCTTCGCGTACACGAGACTCGCTTCGCATTCGGAACCTCGTCCAATCACACCAACCAATTCCATAACATAACACTGACCTGCTCTAGGTCTCAAACTACATCCAACAACATCAAAACTATGAATCGATGATCAAATTCCTTCTTTAAACTTTCAAACTTCCAAGCTTTGACGAACGTATCCGAATCATATCAAAACATTCCGAAATGGCGCCAAACTTTGAGTGCAAGTAAAAAATCACGATATGAACCTATTCCAAGGCTCGAAACCCCAATAGACATCGAGAAAACCAAAGTCCACCTCAAACCAAACTTAAGAAATTATTAAACCTTCAAAATGCAAACATTCCATAATAAGCGCCGAAATGCTCCTGATTGATCCAATACTCGAACCGAACATACACCCAAGTACGAAATCATCATACGATTCTATTGGACCTTCGAATCCCGATTCTGAGGTCGTTTACTAAAAATCTAAACTTTAGTCAATTCTTCCAACTTAAAGCTTCCGAAATTAGAATTTTATTTCCAAATCAACTCTGAACTTCCCTTAATTAAATTCCGACCACATGTACAAGTAATAATACCTGAAGTGGAGCTGCTCAACGCCTCAAGCTGTTGGACGACATGCCAGATCTCAAAACGATTGATCGGGTCGTTATATTACTACTCTCTAAATAAGATAATTCAAATTACATATTTTGTTAATTAGCCTTACAAAGTCTTTTCATGGAATATTAAATTACCAACTTAAGAGGTTTTGTGACATAAATTTTTTTATGAAGACATTAGCAACGAGTTTATGTTTTATTAGTTTAGCCACCAGGCTACATTTACATATTATGTTGTTTCGTTTAATTTAATTCTTGCAAAGTTAAGTGTTTGTTTGGGACAAACTTTCAAAGTCAATATATGATGTTTCACATGGACCAATTCGTAAAAAATTGTACCTTATTTTATGAAAATTTATTTGTTCAAAATTTTATTTCAATAATATTAATATAACATTATAAAATTAGATATTATATAATTCGTCATACACGTGCAACGCGCGTTCAGGGAAACTACTACCATATTAAAAAATGAAAGTCATTAGCGAAAAGTCGTTCACCTTTTTTTACCCTTTAAAGATAGTGTAACGACCCGATCAATCATTTTGAGCTCTAATGCGTTGTTCCATGGTTTGTGGTCATGAGCAGCTTCACTTTAGGTATTATGACTTGTACGCATGTAAGAATTGAAATTCGGGAAGCTGGGAGTGGATTTGAAAAGAGAATTCTTATTTCGGAAGCTTTAAGTTGGAAGAATTTAACTAAGGGTTGATTTTGAACAAATGACCCCGGAATGGAATTCTGATGATTCCAATAGCTTTGTATGGTAATTTTGGACTAAGGCTCATGTTCGGATTTGGATTTGGATGTCCGTAGGACAATTCGGCGCATTTTGGCAAAAGTTAAAAAGTTTGACCGAGAGTTGACTTTTTGAATGTAGGAATCTGTCTATAAAAATTGGAATAGCTCCATTATTTCATTTATGACTTGTGTGCAAAATTTGAAGTCATTCTGTATTGATTTGATACATTTCGGCGCAAAATATAGAAGTTGGAATATTTGAAAACTCATAATTTGATTCGACGTGTGGTTCGTTGTTTCGGTGTTTTTTAATGTGATTTGAAGCCTCGACTAAGTTTGTATCATGTTTTGTTACTTGTTGGTATGATTTGACGGGATCCCGAGGGGCTTGGGTGAATTTTTGGATCATTGATTGAGAGACTAGTAAAGTTAAAACAATTTGGGAGTTTGACCATATTCAATATCGGGTTAAGACGACCTATTTTCAGTATTTTGAGTGCGCGAGAAGGTCCGTAGCATGTTTTATGATTGAAATTCATATATGGTTTGTGTCTTGGAGATTCCGAATGAGTTTCGGGGTGGTTTCAGATCATTTCGGAGAAGTTTGGGTTTGGTTGGTTTCAGGTGCGACACTGTTCCTTCGCAATTGCAAACCATTTATCGCAATTCTGAAAACACTGTTCAATTGCAAAAACATTTTTGGTTCGCAAATGCGAAGTTTTTTTCCGCAAATGCGAGCCGGGCATAAACATAAGGATTGAAAATCTATCATTTCTTCATTTTCAATTGGGATATTTGGAGCTCGATTATTTGGCGATTTTGAGAATTTCTTCAAGACTTCGACTTGGGTAAGTGTTATACATCCAAAAATGATTATATTTCATAAATCCATGTCCATCTTCATCAATTATTTCGGATTTAGGTGGAAGAAATTGGGATTTTTGTAAAAAAGTTTCCAAAAACAAAAATTTAATATTTGAAAGCCAATTCGATGTGGGAATTCGATAATTTTTTTATGGTTCAACTCATATTAGAACGGTTGTTCAGATTTCGTGAGTTTTTCGGGGATTTGATACATGGGTCCCACTGTCAATTTTTTATTAATTTCGAATTTTAATCCGGAAACTTAGTAAATTCATATGGAATTAAATCCTACAACTTGTATTGACTAAATCGAATTGTTTATGACTAGAGTTGTGTCTTTCAGACACAAATTCGCGAAGCAAAGGTTTATTGGAATCTTGAATTTTGTTGTGAAGCGAGGTAAGTCTCCTTTGTAATGTTTTAAGAGGGAATTTATCCCATAGGTGAACTTAATTAATATGTGTTATTTTTTTGTGGGGGATTACCTACGTACGAAGTAGCGAGAGTCCGTATGTAGCTACTATTCTTGTTAATATCTGTGTAGTTTTAGGCTTACATCATGCCTTATTGATATTGCTGTTGATTTATGGTTATTGTTTGCCTTGAGAAGGAGCGGGATTGAGTTTGCTTATTAATTTTTTTTGAAAGGAGTTCAAATTGAAGAAAAATTTGGATCTTAAAAATTTTCATTGAAACTTTGTATCTTGAAAAGAATACAAGAATACTATAATAACTTAAGAAATCTATGTGTAACCGCATCGCATGTATGATCCGCGGGCGGGGTAATTCTTCAAATTTATATTTCCGGCATCGCATGTATGATCCGCAAGCAGGGTGATTCCTGAAATTTCTATTTGACCGCGTTGCATGTATGATTCGCGAGCGGAAAAAATAGATGCATCTATGGTTCGCGCTGTTCGACCTCGGTAGTGCAAGTTTATATTTATGTTGGATCGAGCCAAACGTCCTTGGTGGTATTTGTGTGTGATAATAAAACTGGAAGTTCCCTTTATAATTGGTATAAATTCATTGTTTGCGTGATTATATATTTTAAAAGAAGGAAGTAATTTAGTCTATTAAATATGACGAAGACTTGCTCATTTATTTCTTGTTCTAAGTCTCATTGTTGTAAATCCTGCTTAACTAGAATTCCATATTAGAATAATTTTGTCCCTTAGTAAGTGTCGAAGTCGACCCCTCGTCACTACCTCTTCGAGGTTAGGCGGGATACTTACTGGGTATGCGTTGATTTGTACTCATACTACTCTTGCTGCACACTTTTGTGCAGGTGAATTTATGATTAGCGGCCTTGTAAGAGCAGAGTCGTGTACGCATGTGGAGACTTAGGTGAGTTGCACTACATATTACGACACGTGGTTAGCAGAGTCTCCTTCAGAGTTCGTGTACTCTCTTTTTTGTCCAAATTTTTTTATTCCGGGCAGTTATTGTATTTTATTTTATTTCCTAGTAAATGCTCATGTACTTGTGACACTGGATTTTGGGGCGACTATAGGTTGCACTGTATTGAATTGTTGTAAAAATATTATTATTTATTCTGTTAATTCAACCTTTTACTGTCTAATTAAAGGAAAGATGAAATTTCTAAAATAATAAAATGAGAATAGAGTTAAGTATTTATTGTTGGCTTGCCTGGCGGTGGTGTCCGGTGTCATCACGACCTTTAACGGATTTTGGGTCGTGAAAACATGGTATCAGAGCACTAGGCTCACTTAGGTCTCACGAATCATGAGCAAGTCTAGTAGAGTCTTGCAAATCAGTATAGAGACGTTTGTACTTATCTTCGGGAGGCTACACGGCTATTAGAGGCACTTCCCTTCTCGATTCCTCATCGTGCGATTTGATCCCTCTGAGGCTTATGCCTTTATTTTTTTCCTATTAAATCTTATGCGACGTGAAGCGCTTGTTATAAATTGGGAATTGAGGTATTAAATGGTACTACGGATGTGGTGCAGGTTGTTTCTCCCTACGTGTTTGCTTTGGGATATTATCGTCGCCTTGTCGAAGGTCGTTCTGTCGTTTCAACTCAGTATCAGTATTACCTAAGGTTTTGAGATTTGGAATTGATTGTTCTGATGATTCGTGTGTTTCTATTGCACAGTGTTGGTGTAATGGTAGGATGCTTGCCTATGCGTTGAAACAGTGAATGACTTGGAAAGAGGTACTCAGTGCATGATTCAGAGATTCAGTATTTTATTTCCGGGGGAGGAAAGGCAATCGAAATATGAATGTTCAAGTTTGGACTGACGGAGTAACAAAACTTGGTATTTTCAAGCGTGGTGAAATTTTCAGCAGTAATGTGGTGTTGCCGCCCTTGATTGAATGTGTTAAGTTCGTTGGTGTTATGGTCTTCATCAACTGCCTTGGGGGTAGAGTAGTGTGAAATGGTGCCGGGGAAGCAGTCGCCAGAGGTAGCGGAGTGCAGCAATTGCGGAATTGAATGGGTATTTCTAATGCTAATCACTGGAAGAAGATGATCTTCAGAAATTTTGAAAGTTAGTAGCGATCTATGGGCTCAAGTGATACAGAGATAGATTTTGATTTAAGGAAACAACTCGACAACGAAGTATGAGGAAGGACATGTGGGAGATGTCTGGTGGTGATTAATCTTCTAGAAGGCTAAGTGTGAGAAATAGAAGTTGAGTAGTTGCCTAAAGCAGTGAGTTTGACCAAAGTGGGAGAGTGGCAGAGTATCATATGGGATCTATGGTAGGATAACTACACGCCTTGAGAAAAGTTTAGGGTGATTTGTGATTCACGGTGGACAGTGACTAGGTCTATGGATTTAATTTGGAATATTGGCTATTATGCGGCGGGAGATTGGATAGAACAGAAAGTCGTTGCTTGATATGAAGAAGGATACAACATGATTTTGGATGTGAATGTATCATTGCACCTTTAGTCGGTGTCCATGAGGAGTGAACGGACTTGTATAGATGGTGAATGAGCACGGGCTCAGGATGGGTACTGATTTTATAGTAATTGTACCTAGTGTTGCGACGTTGGAAGATATCAACATGCAATCCCACAGGTGGGTTATCTCGTATGAGTAGGCTAGCGGTCATGTGATGTTAGCAGAAGGAATTTTGAGGAATTTTGACGGGTTGATTGTGCAAGATCATGTCAACGAAAAAGAAAGAATCTTGGTGGGCTCCAGAATTATG
Source organism: Nicotiana knightiana (assembly GCA_005239525.1). NCBI lineage: Eukaryota > Viridiplantae > Streptophyta > Magnoliopsida > Solanales > Solanaceae > Nicotiana > Nicotiana knightiana. The sequence continues at coordinate 126,615 of ML435840.1, forward strand.
CAATAGTAGCTTCGAGTTAAGTGGGAGAGCCCCACCGTCTATGGTTTGATTGTGTGGTTGTCTACTTGTGAGATTTCTGGTTATCGACATATTGGTGGGTTACTACGACTAAGGAAAGAGAACATCGGTGGTAATTTGAGAAAGGACTTGAGGGATGTGTGTTATGATTGGCCTTATTGACCCGTATTCAGGCTTTGGGAAGATTCGGGATTTATGCTTCGTGTAGAGGTGATTTACAAGGAAATTGATTCAACCTGGTGCCTCATTGAGAGGGTGTTCATGTTCTAGCGGAGCCTTGGAGTTGGTTATTTTCAGGACCAATTCAGAGTGGGTGACTCTCAGCAATGTTCCGAGTGGATTCAAATTTAAGTGCGGTGCCTTAGGATTTCGAGCCTGTAGTATGGTTGGGAATCGAGCTTTTGCAGCAGATTATGAAAAGGGGCTTGGAGTGTTCTTTGTTATCCTCGGCCTGCGGTGTAGAATTAGAGTAATGGGAGAAAATAACTTCAGATTCATAGAAGAGTTATCAGAATGGGCATACAAGTTGAAGATGTGAATGTACGTGCAATGAGTGCATGAGATGATCCGTGGGTTTTGGGACAATGAGGTCTCGTGAAATGGGGCCACTCAGGAAGAGTACGGATTGAGTTCATCATATTTTGAATGGGGATATTGTTATTCCTAAGGAAAGTCCAGAGTAAATTACAAGAAGTCGAATCGATTAGCACTTATTGAATTGGCATGATGGCATCAAGGATAAGTTCCTTCGGCGTGTTAGGATATTCATGTTCTTTGTGGCGGTACGTGCGAGGCTTGGCGGCCTCCGTAATTGATTTTATTTGGAGGAATTCGAGTATTATGGCCTATTATGTGTAAATGGATCCTGGAAGAGTTATGGTGGTTTAGACCACTACTTGAGGTTGGTATTTTCTGCGGTTATGGAAATTCAGTCGTGTGTTGCAATGGTTCTCCTGAAATAACTTAAATGAAATGTTTCTATATGATGAAGTGTGTACCCTATTAGTGGTTCAGGATTTATGATGAATTCTTGTACTCTTGCGTACTAGCATGATTAGGTGTAGTGGGTAGCATGGGAATTGGAAGTTGAGGATCAAGGTTGTGGTTCGGTGTTGACAACAATGTCATAAGCTCGGATGAGCGGGAAAGGATTCAGATTGTTAGAGTAAGTTGGTATTGTCCTTATAATCACATGAGATCAGTGTCATGTGTAAGAGGCCTTGTGTGCGTATTTGCGGGTCCTTGATTCGCTTTACAACATTAGTGTGGCCAATGGTATGGATGTGCAAACTTGTTACCCGGTGCGGAAGGTCATGGGAGCATATCCCACGGGAAGATTGTATAAGTATGACATGTAGTCACTTGATTGATTAAAGATTGAAACCGAGTATGGATAATGTGATACTACCGCTAATGTGAGATTTTAGGCCTAGAAGGCGTTCTATTCATTTGGTTGTGAACTGAGGAATGTTTGTTCCGGATTTGATGGATGTTCTTGCATGTCATGGAAAAAAGGGTTACCATGGATCCTTGAAAGGTTATTAGCCTAGTGCGATGCAGTTAGAATTAGCTTGAGGTCTGTGAATGGATCTAAATGTGAATGTGGGCTCCATATTAGGCCAGATGTGTTCATTTCAACATAGTGTTGTTTACTGAGGAGTCTTCGGGCATTGGATGTTACGTATGTCGTCAAATATTTCATGTAATACTCTATTGTACTGTGTGGGTTGTGAGGTAGTTTGATTATTTGCACTCGTATCGAGATCCCGTGTAGTTTTTGGTGCTATATGAGAAGGATGGCACTCGTGATACAGGTGATTTATTTCACCTTAGTTGTGCTTATGTTTCGTAGCTTATGTCACTATCCGTCTCCCCAGGATTTGCATTATGCATTTCGCGTGTTTGTGGTTGATATTCGGGTATTTCGCATGTATGAGAATTTTAGCACGGTAAATATTTACTTATAGATTATTATGTGTGGATCGGTGTCATGCCGCCATGGATATGTTTTTTAGATCGGGTCGCACACCGCCACAAGTAACATGGTTGGACTAGGTTGCACACCGCAACGGTATCATGTGTGGATCGGGTTGCACGCCGCAATAGTGTGATGTTGAGTACAATTTCATATATCTATTATTGTGTGTTTTGCTTCTCATTTCCTGAGGAAGGTTCATAACATCTTTTCGTCTGTTTGAATTAGTTATGTGGCTTGAGAAATTCTTTCCAGAGTTCATTTCCTTACGTATCATATTCGAGTTTGTAGCTGGTTGGCACATTGTCGCATCATATGAGACTTTCAATTCCGATCATGTGTACAAGTCATAATGCCTAAAGTATCATATGAGGTTTTAGGCATTATGACTTGTACACATGATCGGAATTGAAATTCAGGGGAGACGGGCTGGATTTGGAAAGAGAGTTCTCATTTCGGAAACTTTAAGTTGGAAGAATATGACTAAGGGGTGATTTTGAGCAAACGACCCCGGAATGGAAGTTTGATAATTACAATAGCTTCGTATGGTGATTACAGACTTAGGAACATGTTCGAATTTGGATTTGGAAGTCCATAGGACAATTCGGCACATTTTGCCGAAAGTTGAACAATTGAAGATTTTTAGAAAGTTTGACCGAGAGTTGAATTTTTTATATCGGAGTCGGAATCTGATTCTGAAAATTTAAATTGCTCCATTATGTCACTTATGACTCGTGTTCAAAATTTGAAGTCATTCCAGATTGATCTGATACGTTTCAACGCAAAATATAAAAGTTGGAAGATTTGAAAACTAATAATTCAATTCGAGGCGCGATTCGTTGTTTCGCTATTTTTTAATGTGATTTGAAGCCTCAACTAAGCTTGTATCATTTTTTGGTACTTGTTGGTATAATTTGACAGGGTCCCGAGGGGATTGGGTGTATTTTTGGATCATTGGTTGAGAGACTAGTAAAGTTAAGAAAAATTGGGAGTTTGACCATTGACAATATCGGATTAAGATGACCTCTTTTCAGTGTTTTTAGTTTGCGAATAGGTTCGTAGCATATTTTATGATTGAAATTCATACATGGTTTGTATCTTGGAGGTTCCGGATGAGTTTTGGGGTGGTTTCGGATCATTTTGGAGAAGTTTGGGTTTTGCTGTTTTTGCTGGTTTCAGATCATTTATCGCAATTGCGAAAACACTGTTCATTTGCAATTGCGAACCATTTATTGCAATTGCAAAAACATTGTTCACTCGCAAATGCGAAGTTTTTGTCCGCAAATGCAAAACTGGGCAGAAACTTAAGGATTGAAAATCTGTCGTTTCTTCATTTTCGATTGGGAGTTTTGGACCTCGATTTTTGGGCGATTTTGAGGATTTCTTCACGACGTCAACTTGGGTAAATGTTCTATATCCTAAAATTATTATATTTTATAAATCCATCCGTATTCATCAATTATTTTGGATTTAGGTAGCAGAAATTGGTATTTTTGTAAAAATTTTCCAAAAATAAAAATTTAAGATTTGAAAGCCAATCCGATGTAGGAATTTGATTATTTTTGTACGGTTGAACTCGTATCGGAATGAGTGTTCGAATTTCTTGAGTTTTTTTTGGATTCGAGATGTGGCTCCCACTGTTATTTTTTTTTATGAATTTTGAATTTTAATCCGAGAATTTAATAAATTCAAATGAAATTAAATCCTATGATTTGTATTAAGTATATCGAATTGTTTATGACTAGATTTGAGGCTTTTGGCCATGAATCCGCGAAGCAGAGGTTTATTAGATTCTTGAATTTGGTTGCAAAGCGAGGTAAGTCTCCTTTCTAACATTGTAAGAGGGAATTTACCCCACAGGTGGACTTAATTAATATGCGTTGTTGTTTGTGGTGGGCTACGTACACACGAAGTGACGAAAGTCCGTACGTAGCATCCAATTCTGCTTATGTCCGGGTAGTTTTAGCCTTACATCATGCCTTGTTTATATTTTCGTTGATTTATGTTTATTGTTTGCCTTGAGAAAGAGCGGGATTTGACTTTTCTTATTAAATATTTTTGGATCGAGAAGAACGTCCTCGGTGATACTTCTTAGTAATAATAGAACTGGACGTTCCCTTTATAATTGGTAAAAATTCATTATTTGCGTGATTATATATTTTAAAAGAAGGAAGTAATTTAGTTTCTTAAATATGACGAAGACTTGCTGAGTTATTTCTTGTTCTTAGTCTTATTGTTTTAAATCCTGCTTAATAAGAATTTCATATTATCATAATGTTGGGACTTATTAAGTGTCGAAGTCGACTCCTCGTCACTACCCCTTCGAGGTTTGGCGAGATACTTACTGGATACTTGTGATTTACGTACTCATACCACACTTGTTGCACACTTTTGTGCAGGTGCATTTACGATTAGCGGTCTTGTAAGAGCATAGGCATGTACGCATGTGGAGACATAGGTGAGCTGTTGCACTACATATTACGACTCGTGGCTAGCAGAGTCTCCTTCAGAGTTCATGTGCTTTCTTTTCTGCCCAAATTTTGTTTTCCGGGCAGTTATTGTATTTTATTTTACTTCCTAATAAATGCTCATGTACTTGTGACACCGAGTTTTTGGGTGACTATGGGTTGCACTGTATTAAATTATTGTAAAAATGTTATTATTTATTCTATAAATTCAATCTTTTACTGTCTAATTAAAGGAAAGATGAAATTTGTAAAATAATAAAATGAGGAGAGAGTTAAGTATTTATTGTTGGCTTGCCTAACGGTGGTGTCCGACGCCATCACAGCCTTTAACGGATTCTGGGCCGTGATAGATAGAGTTTACACTAAACAAAATAGTCATTTTATAAATTTTCTAATACTTAAAATATTATATTAAAAATTTGTAATATTTAGGACATTAAAATCAAAAAAAAAAATTCATATGCAATTTGAAGACCTAATAGGTCCAATAAAAAAAATTCATTTTGACAGTTAAACATGTTTTAGGAATGCAAATTTCAAGAATTAATATCTAACTACTAAACATTATATTTGGATTCAAGTCATTAAAGAAATTTTTTGAAGAATTACAACAATTTTTTTAATTTGATAAAAATGACTACTATTATTAATCTTTTGTTATTTTTTGGGTCCAATACTGTCGATTATACTAAAATTGAAGATATACACGGAATTCAGGTTAAATTAAGCAATATACTATTGTAACGACCCAACTTGTTGTTTTAAGTATTTATGCCCCGTTCGAAGACATAAGGTCTCGAGCAGCTTCGTAATATGTATTATTACTCGCATGTGTGGTCGAGTTTAGTTTTCGAAAGATTCGGAATTTAATTTAAAGAAAAATTCTCATTTTGAAATTTAAATGGAAAGAGTTAACCGGAGAGTTGACTTTTCAGCAAACGATCTCGGAATGGAGATTTGATGATTTCAATAGCTTCGTATGGTAATTTCGGACTTAGATGTATGTTTGGATTGGGATTCGAAAGTCCGTAGGACAATTCGGCGCACTTTGGAGAAAGTAGGAAAATATAAGAGTTTGGAAAAGTCCGATCGAAGGGTGAAATTTTGATAACGGGGTCGGATTTAGATTCCAAAAATTGAAAAAGCTCCGTTACGTCAATTATGAATCGCATGAAAAATTTGAAGTCATTCCGAATTGACTTGATAGGTTTCGGCGCAAAATATACAAGTTGGAAAATTTGAAAACTCATAATTCGATTCATGGCGCGATTCAAAATTTTAGTGTTATTTAGCATGGTTTAAAGCCTCGACTAAGTTCGTATTGTATTCTGGGATATGTTGGCATATTTGGTTAAAGTCCCGAGGGGCTCGAGTGAGTTTCGGACCATTTTTAGGCCAATTTAACTTGCTGGTTTTTTTTTTTTTTTTTTTACAGCAATGTTCGAAAATTCTGATGTGAGGAGCCTACATTGAAAGCTTATATCTCGAAATATATAAGGAATCTAAAAATTTTAAAAACATAAAAGTTGTGGCCCTTGCATTCGAGTTTCCAGAAAGTTAAACCATTTATTATTTGGATATTTGTACAGAAAGTTATGATTGACTGAATGAAGGCTAGTAAAGTTGTTTTGTAATATTCCCAGAAATTTCTGATGCGAGGAGCCTACTTTGGAAGCTTAGATCTCGAAATCTACAAGGAATATGAACATTTGCGAAACATGAAAGTTGTATTCCTTTGATACTAGTTTCCGGAAAATTAAACCATTGATTATTTGAATAGTTGTACAGAAAGTAATGATCGATTGAATAAAGGCTGGTAATAGTTTATTTTTGCCCGAAAATCAGGCAAAGTTGCATTTCATACATGCCACTTGCCTAGGCAAAATGCCTAAAAACGGGAGTCAGCCATTTTTACTCATTTTTTGAGTTTTGAGTCTCGGATTTGGGCGATTTTGAGCGAGAGGTCATGGAAAATCTTGAGGTAAGTCACTTGTGATTATTTCTACTCCATAATATTAAATTATCATCGAATAATCCGACTAGACTACATGTTTTTGAGGTGTAAAATGGGGATTTGGGCCTGGGGATTTGAAAAAGAAAATTTAAGATTTGGAGGTCGAGTTGTTAATGTGAAATTTTAAATCGGCGTTTTATTAACCAGAATTATTTCCTATGAATTTTAATGAAGTTCTACAATTAATTTGGATAGATTTGAGCGGTCCAGAGGTCAATTCAAGCAAGAAGGCGATTTTGAAATATCGACCTAACTTCAAAAAGGTAAGTGTCTTGCCTAATCTCAAGTGGGGGAATTACCCCTTAGGTATCGAGTCTTATGTGTCATTTGTGAAATGTGAAAAGTCATGTACGCGAGTTGGCAAGTACGTACCCGGGCTTTATATGTGCAAAATATATTGAATTAAAGTTTGGGGCATATTGTGTAGTAAATTGGATAATTGCTGGCATATATTTAACCATCTAATTGCCATGCCTCGAATCACATTTATTAAACTTGTTTTTATACTACAATTCGATGTAATTATTATTTGTATATTTTTTTGAATTACGTGAGTTAGATGGTTTGATATTTTTTTAAATTTGGTTTCATTATGAATTTTTCCCTATCTAAATAAAATTAAGCAAGCTTAAGAAAGAGTATTAGTATAATTATCTAAATTTGGATTAATGAAGGTTTTTCTTTTTGCTGAATAATTTCTATCTCTATTGATTGTTTTTGTGGTGTTATACACATTGTGTAGAGCCCTTGGCTATTTGATGTGAAATTAATTGATTCAGTTGTATCTTTAAAATTTCCTTGTGGCCATTGGGAAAATTGTTATATGAATTGATTTTTCTATGTTGTCGTGATATTTTCCTGCATAAACTGTTGTGTCGTGCGAGTTGTTATTTTGAGGATATAAGAGTGGCATTTCACTGTTGTTGTGTTTGTTGAAATATTGTCTGGACGGAGTGATAAGGGTGGCTATTAGGGAGTGATAAAGGTGGCTATAGGAGAGATAAGGATTGCTATTGTCAGGGATGATATGTGATGTTGTGAAGTGGTTACATTGGTGATTTTATTTGATGTGGTGATTTTTCTTGTGTTTATTTTTATACCTTGTGCAATTTGTTTTGTTGTTGCTAAATTGATAATAGCCTGATTTATATTTAAATTGGGAGTCTGTGGCCATTGTCAGGCGGATTATGATATGGAATGTGGGCACAAGGTGTCATAAGTAAATAATGATGATATTTCCATATGAATCGTCCGTTCAGTTGCGATATGAAATGAGGGAACGAGGTGCCGAGAAAATATGATGATTTAATTATAGGTACGAAGTGCCGTGGAAATATGAAACTAGGCTGAGACCCGTGTTTATGAAGAATATAAAAATGGGCTTAGACCCGTAGTTGTATGATTATAAAATGAAGTGTCACTTGGTGACTTTTTAATATAAAGAATTATATTCAAAATATTTATTTGGAAGGATTTTTATTCAAAAGATTTATTTGAAACAGTTACATTTGAAAGGTATTTTTTTGAAGGAAGTATATTTGAAAGATATTTATTTGAAATACTTGATTTAATTGGGTGTACTTAAATTCATAAATTGTTGAGCGTTATTAATGGTGTTCTTGTTGCCCTTATTGTTATTTGTTTCCTATTATTTGTATATCTTGTTGCACAGGCTATTAGACTCCCAATTNCCTTATTGTTATTTGTTTCCTATTATTTGTATATCTTGTTGCACAGGCTATTAGACTAGTAGTGTCTTGATTGTACCTCGTCTCTACTCCATGGAGGTTAGTCTTGATACTTACTGGGTACCGATCGTGGTGTACTCATACTATACTTCTGCACATTTTTGTGCAGAGCCATGTATTGGAGATATCGGACTCGGACAGAATTAGAGTGGGATCATAAGGATTCAAGGTAGAGCTGATTGGTCGTCGCAGTCCCTTGGAGTCTTTTCATTTCATTGTACTGTTAATTTTTAATCAAACAATATTGTATATTCGGTCCTCGTGATCATCCTATGTGTTCAATTAGAGTTCGTGGCTCAGTACTACCAGTCTTGGGATATTTCCATATTTGTTTTTGCTGTTAGTTTTGATTTTCTATTTAATTAAACAAAATGGCTTGAAATGTAATTGTAATCGGCTTACCTAGTCTTGAGACTAAGTGCCATCACGACGCTCAAGGTGGGATTTTGGGTCGTGACAACTACTAATATAAGAGAATTAATTTATATTTATCAGTATCAAGAGTCTTTAAATGGGTAGAAAGATAGTGAATTTATTAGTTATATGAAATATTTATTTTAACAACAAGAACTCCAACAAAACAAATAATTGTTCAATCCCAAAAATCAATTGCAAAGACGATATACGACTATAATTATAGCTTTATTAGTACTAAAGTTACACTAATCAATAACTCATTAAGTTTACTAGAAAAATTAATTAAGTTCTTGTGATGACTTGATAGGTCATTTTGAGTATTAGCCTTAATTTCGTATTTTGAAACCTCTGTTAGCTTTGTTTGATGTTTCTTGGTTTGCGTGCATAATCCGTGTCGTTATTTGAAAAGATTTTACGTGAAAATTTGGAAAACAAATATGATTCTTGGCTTTAAAAACAACTCAAGTTGAGCATGGTCAATATTTTGTGAAAACAACCTTGTATCGGTGTTTTGACGATTCTAGTAGGTCTGTAACGTGATTTTGGACTTAGGCGTATCCCCAGAATTGAAATTGGAGGTTCCTAAATTGATTTGATTCAGTTTGCCGAAAACTGTATGTTGACTTCTTAGCTAACATGTTCGGATTTTGATGTTGAAACTTGAATAGGCCTGTATCACTATCTGAAACTTGTCTGCAAAATTTGGTGTAATTCGAAATTTATTTGACATGATTCGGATGATTAGATGTGATTCTAGTGTTCTTGAGTTTTACATTGATATTTCATTCGGTTTGAGAATTGATTTTTAGATTTAGATGTCCTTTTGTTGATTTGATTGTGCGAGCAAGTTCGTATGATGTTATTAAACTTGTATACATGTTTGGTTTGGAGCCTGAGGGCCTCAGATGAGTTTCAGACGTGTTTCGGATGACTGTTGCTGGTGTGAAGATTGCTGGTGCAATAACAACTCCAGTGTCTACTGCAGACATTTGTGAGCTCTGGCTTGCATTGGGAGCCTCGCTTTTGCAAACAAGAGTTTGCATTTGCGAGCATGGGCTGGACTAGGTAATCTCGCATATGCGAGGAAGGTGTTCGCGTTTGGGAACTATCAGAGGTCGCATTTGCAATCTCAGAATCGCATTAACAACTCAGTGTACACTTGAGTCTGCTTCGCATTTGCAAAGTTCCTGACCGCATTTGCAATGGTGTTGTCTTTGCAATTCGATCTCTTTGTCGCATATGCGACTTCTGCTCTTCTGTGTTAGGGTTTGGATTTGCGACCCTTGTCTCACATTTGCAGTGTACGCAATTGCGAACGTTACTTCGATATTGTTACCCCTGCAGCTGGGTAAAAGAGGGGGAAATGGGAATTAGATCATTTCACACTGTTTCTCAACCCTATACATTCTAGATGCGATTTTTCAAGAGACTTTTCTTCCCAAATTCATTGGAAAGTGGATTTAATCAATTTCTTTACACTTACCATTACATTTCATGAGATTTCAACATCAAATTTAGGATTTTCATGGTAGAAATTAAGGATTTTGGTAAAATTGAGAATTTTTGTTAAATTAAGATTTAGACCTCGAATTGAGATCATATTTAAAAGCAAATCACATAACCATGCTTGGGGGTGAATGGGTAATCAGGTTTTGGTCCGAACTCGGGTTTTGACCAAGCGAGTCCAGGGTTGCTTTTGTTGAATTTTTGAAAAGTGATCAAAATTGAACCTCTTTCATTTTTGGCAGTTTCTAGAGCTTAGTTTGAATCATTTGGTCAATTATGTTCTAGACTTGGTTGTTTTGGAGTCTTGTTCAAAATTCAAGGTCGTGGTTCATTGATTTCTTGAGTTGCGGAGTGAGGTAAGTGTTGGATCTAATCTTTATTTGGGGAAATTTGGAAGCCTTGAACTACATGTTATGTGAATTATGTGGGAAATGGGTATAAGCGAGGTGACGAGTGTATATACGTCGTCATAATACTTTCTTCAATTTTTTGTTATTTCATGATATATCTTGTTTCATACCTTGATTGCTACATGCTTTATTGACTTCTATAGAGCAATTGTCACTTGTCATTTAGCTATTCTTATATTAAATTTCCCATTCCTTTCACGATTCCATGTTTGTTTACTACTTGTCTCTATTTGCTTTACTTGCATATCTAAATTTTCAAATGTCTTACTGGCCTTACTGTTTTGTAGTAGTTGTTGCTTTCAATAACGTTGTTTCACTTGTATGAGTTGTCTAATTGAGAAATATCGTCGAGTTGGTGAGGTTAAGACATTCGAGTTGATAGAGATTCTTTGATTATTATGTGATTCTTCATTGTATCGTACATTTACTCTCTTGATGTAGAAATTCTTGTAGATTTTGGTTGTTAAATTGTTACTATTGATTGAAATTGTTCGGGGAGCGAGTTGCACACTACAACAGAAATTGAAAGGTAATGAATAAAAAGGGCGGAATAAGGATGGATTATAATATTGACAGATGATAATATGGTGGGATTAGGTTGCTCGCTACAACGTATTATATATGTTGTAATTGTTTGTGACTAATGGATTTGACTCGGTGTTTTTTAGATGATTTTATTAGACTTGTTATTTAGGCTCTCTAGTAGTTGAATTTCGAGTTTGTTTCTATGAGTTAACTGCTTTACTTCCATTTTCTATCTTTTCTGTTATTATTATTATTGCGTACAAGTTATTATAAGTGACCCGCCTTAGCTTCGTCACTACTTCATCGATATTAGGCTCGGCACTTACAGAGTACACGGGGTCGGTTGTACTCATACTATACTCTTCAGTTCTTGTGCTGATACCAGAGTTGGTCCCAGCAGTGCTGAGTGAGATTGCTCGGATCTAGTTATTTGTGGAGACTTAAGGGATATTTGTACGGCGTCCGCAGCCCTGGAGTCCCTATCTTTTATTCAGACTATTATCTGTAGTATTCTAGACGCTCATGTATTTGTGACACCAGTTTCTGGGATTGTATTTGGATTACATTGATTTTTAGTTTATCACCTTATTTCAGACTATTCAGTTTTAATGTTGTCATTTGAGTTGAATTTTTAAAAATGGTTAATAAATATAGCTAACGTCGGCTTGCCAAGCAAGTGAAATATTAGGCATCATCACGGCCCCGGTGGTGGGAATTTTGGATTATGACAATTGGTATCAAAGCTCTAGGTTGGTCTCACGAGTCATGAGTAAGTTTTCTAGAGCGTCTATACTTATCTTTCAGAAGCTATAAGGCTTTAGGAAAATTTCTCTTCTTTCTTTCACTATCGTGTTATGTATTTCCATTATTGAAGTTTGAACTATTCTACTCTTGTTCCCTCGCATATGGTGAGAACTCGCACATCGTCTACGGCTGGGCAGGAGCCAAAGTCCCTTCTTGCAGCCACTACCAGGGGTAGGCACCGGGGCCAAGGCAGAGGTAGAGCTCAGCATATAGCACGAGCAGCAACATCATCCATGGTGGATCCTCAGACTGACCATGATGAGGAGTTCCCAATTAATTCCGCACCAGTTGGACCAGCTCAGGTCCTAGAGGGATTCATAGCCACTCATGTATTACAAGACACTCTAGTCCGCTTAGTTGGACTCATGGAGCGTGTGGCCCAGACCTGAGCATTTTCATATGGCACCAGCCGTCTCTCAGGTTGGGGGAGGAGCACAGACTCCGCCATTCACACTCCGAAGTAGATGGCTCCCCTACATCAGACTCCATCAACTCTAGCATTTGGGGTAGCTCAGCCCATAGTTGCGACACACCCCGGGGAGAGGCCTTCGATGTCTTATAAGTGATTGATGAGGTTGGATACGTTCCTCTAAGGACCCATGTGATTACTTGGACCATTGCAATGAGGTATTGCAAAATATGGTATTGTTGAGACCAATTGGGTCGAATTTGCAGTGTTCCATATGACCAGTTCTGCCAACAAATGGTGGCAGAATTTTGAGTGGAACAAACTAGCTGGTTCACCTTCACTTACCTGGGATCAGTTTTCACAACTATTTCTGGAGAAGTTTATTCCTTTTACTCTGATAGAGGAGTATCGTAGGAAGTTTAAGCACCTTCAGCAGGGTGGCATGATTGTGCCATAATACAAGACCACATTTGTGGACCTGGCCCATCATGCATCTATGTTAATTCCTGTAGATAGAGAGAGAGTGGGTGAGGGTTTTATTGATGGTCTTACCTTCGGTATCAGGCTTCGTATGGCCAAGGAGACGGGGGATGATAATTCTTTATAGAGAGACGTAGAAATTGCTAGACGGATTGAGATGGTTCGTGGTCAGGATAGATGGTTGACATGTGAGAAGAGGCCCCGTCATTTCGGTGACTTTAGTGGTGCCTTACTGGGGGCAGAGGTTCTTTTGGTAGAGGCTATCCTCCTACGACGATTCAGACATCTCTTCAGGTAGCTCGCGGTGCTTCAATCGGTTGTGGTTCTTATGGGTATAGTCCTAACCAGCCAGCATTCAGTGCACCTTCAGATCATATCAGTGCACCACCGCTTTAGAGTTACTATAGCAGCTATCTAGGCTGTTAGGGCAGTCTAACCTTCAGTAGCCTCAGCGGCTGAGGGAGTGCTTTGAGTGTGTGGCATAAGTCATATAATGAGGTATTACCCTAGATTGACGAGTAGCAGACCTCAATAGGGTTCTCGTTCCATCATGTCGGCACTTTTTTCTCCACCGCCAGCATAGCCAGCTAGAGGTGGGGGTCAGGTTGTTAGAGGTGGAGGTCAGGACATTAGAGGTGCAGGCCAGCCGGTTAGGGGTTTCCCGGGGGGTGGAGGTCAGCACTGTTTCTATACATTTTCAGCTAGACCTGACGTAGAGTCATATGACGCCATTATCACATATATTATTCCGGTTTTCCATACAGATGCTTCAGTTCTATTTGATTCGAGCTCTACTTATTCCTACTTTTCATCCTATTTTTCTTCGTATCCGATTGTGCCTCATGATTCTATATTAGTGTCGATGCATGCGGGAGATTCTATTTTGTAGATCATGTTTATTTCTTGTATGTGGTTTCTATCTTGAGTTTTGACACTAGTATAGATCTCCTACTTCTTGATATGGTCGACTTCGATGTTATTTTGGGCATGGATCCGTTGTCACCTTATCATGCTATATTGGACTATCACACCAAGACGGTGACCGTAGCCATGCCGGGGTTGTCCAGATTAAAGTGGAGGGGGACTCCTGGCCATTATACTAGTAATGTTATTTCTAATGTGAAGGCTCGGCATATGGTTGAGAAGAGGTGTCTTTCATATTTGGCCTATGTTCATGATTGTAGTGTAGAGGTTCCTTCCATGGATTCAGTACATATTGTATGTAAGATTCTAGAGGTGTTTCCTGCATATCTTTTCAGGATGCCACATGGTAAACATATTAATTTTTCTATCGATCTCCGGGCACTCAGCCCATCCCTATTCCCCCATACCGTATGGCACAACCTGAGTTGAAAGAATTGAAAGAGAATTTGTAGGAATTGCTTGATAAAGGATTCATTAGACCTGGTGTCTCGCCCTACAGTGTGCCAGTGTTGTTTGTGAAGAAGAAAGATTGTTCAATGAGGATGTACATATATTACGGCAGTTGAACAAAGTCATCATCAAGAACAAATATCTCTTGATGAGGATTGATGACTTATTTGATCAGCTTTAGGGTGCCAAAGAGAGAGTGATTTGGTTACCATCAGTTGAAGAATAGTGAATTGAATGTCCCTAAGACAAATTTTCGAAGTCGTTCCGAACATTAGGAGTTTCTACTAATGTTATTTGGATTGAAAAATACCCCAACAACATTTATGGATTTGATTAATCGTGTATTTAAGCTCTATTTGGATTCTCTTGTGATCTTCTTCATTGATGATATCTTGATCTACTTACGTAGTCGAGGGTAGCATGAGAAGCATCTTCAAGTGGTACTTCAGACCTTGGAAGATATTCAATATACGCCAAATTTTCAAAGTTTGAGTTGGTTAGACTCGGTTTCCTTTTTGGGAAATGTTTTATCTATAGAGGGCATTAAAGTGGATCCTAAGAAGATTGAGGCAGTTCAGAACTGACCTAGCCCTGCTTCAACTACAGAGATATAGAGCTTCCTGGGTTTGGCAGGTTATTATCACCAGTTCGTGGAAGCGTTTTGATCAATCGCAACCCTATTGACTAGATTGACCCAGAAGGGTGCCCTATTCAGGTGGTCTGATGAGTGTGAGTTGAGCTTTGACAAGCTCAAGACCGCCTTGATAACAGCTCCGGTGTTGCTCTTATCCACGGTTTCGGGATCCTATATTATGTATTGTGATGCATCGCATATTGGGCTTGGTACAGTATTGATGCAAGATGGCAGGGTAATTGCATAGTGTGTCTCGGGAGTTTAAGGTTCATGAGAAGAATAACCCTGTTCATGACTTGGAGTTTGTGGTGATTGTTCATGCATTGAAGATTTTGAGGCATTATATCTATGGTGTTTTGTGTGAGGTATTTATAGATCATCGGAGTCTGCATTATTTTCTCAAGCAAAAGGCTCCCAACTTGAGGCAGAGGATGTGGTTAGAGCTGTTAAAAGACAATCACCTTTTTGTATTATCCCGGGAAGGCCAATATGGTGGTCGATGCATTGAGTAGAAAAGGTGTGAGTATAGGTAGCCTTGCTTATATTCCAGTTGGTGAGAGACCATTAGCATCATATCTTCAGGCCTTGGCCAATCAATTCATGAGGTTAGATATTTCAAATCTCAGTCGGGTTCTCGCTTGCACGAATTCTCGGTCTTCTTTGTATGAGCGCATCAGAGAGCATCAGTATGACGACCCCTATTTGCTTGTCCTTAAGGACATGTTGAAACATAGTGATGCCAAGAGGTTTTCTATTGGAGATGATGGGGTATTGCGAATTCAAGGTCGAATCTGTGTACCCAATATGGATGGGCTTCATGAGTTGATTCTTGAGGAAGCCCACATTTTGCGGTATTTCATCCATCCCGGTGCCACCAAGATGTATCAGGATTTTAGGAAGCATAATTGGTGGAGAATAATGAAGAAAGATATAGTTGTGCATGTGGCTCGGTGTTTAAATTTCTAGCATGTAAAGTTTGAGCATCAGAGGCCCAACAGTTTACTTTAGAGGCTTGAGATTCCTATGTAGAAGTATGATCATATTACCATGGATTTCGTTGTTGGGCTCCCACGAGCTCAGAAGAAATTTGACGTTGTATAGGTGATTGCTGACATGTTGTCCAAGTCGGCACACTTTATTCCAGTATCAGTTACCTTCAAAGTGGCTGGCTGAGATCTGTATCCATGAGATCATTCGTCTGCACGGTGTGCCGGTGTCCATTATTTTTTATCGAGGCACGAGTTAACATCGCATTTTTGGAGCATCGTACAATGTGAGTTAGGCACGTGGATTGAGTTGAGTACATCACTTTACCAAGATGGACGGGCAGTCTGAGCATATCATTCAAATATTGGAGGATATTTTTCACGCCTGCATTATGGATTTCGGGGGTTCTTGGTATTAGGTCTTGCCGCTTGTAGAGTTTTCCTACAACAACAGCTACTAGTCGAGTATTCAGATGGCTTCTTACGAGGCCCTATATGAGAGACAGTGCCATCCGCTAGTTGGTTGGTTTGAGTTGGGAGTGGTTTGGCTATTAGGTACCAATTTGGTTCAGGTTCCTTGGAAAAGGTCAAGATGATTCAGGATCGACTTCGTACGGCATAGTCTAGGCAAAAGAGTTACGCCAATCAAAGAATTCTTGAAATCGTATTCATGGTTGGAGAGAGAGTACTGCTCCGAGTTTCACCCATGAAGGGTGTTATGAGGTTCGAGAACAAGGGCAAGAGTAGCCCTAGGTGTATCGGACCCTTTGAGATCCTTGAGAGAGTTGGTGAAGTGGCCCAAAAGCTTGCATTGCCACCTAGCTTATTAGCAATCCACTCAGTGTTACATGTGTCGATGTTCTGGAAGTATCACGGTGATCAGTACTATGTATTAGATTTCAACTCAGTCCAATTGGACAAGGATTTGACTTTTGAGAAGGAGTTGATGGCAATTCTAGCCTGGTAGGTCTAGAAGTTGTGGTCTAAGATTATCTTTCAGTTAGAGTGTAGTGGAGAGGTCAGCTGATCGAGGCACCTATGTGGGAGTCCGAGTTCGGCATGCATAGTAGATACCCACACCTTTTCACTAGTCCAGGTACCTTTCTATGATCGTTCGAGGAAGAATGTTTATTTTAGATGTGGAGAATGTGATGACCTGATAGGTCATTTTAAGTACTAGCCCTTAATTTCGTGCTCTAAGACCTCCATTAGCTTTGTTGTATGTGGTTTGCGTTCATAGCCCGTCACACTATTTGAAAAAAATTTATGTGAAAATTTGAAGATAACATGATTTTTGTCTTTAAACATAACTCGAGTTGACCATGGTTAATATTTTGTGAAACGGCCTCGAATAAGTGTTCTGACAATTTTAGTAGATCCATATCGTAATTTTGGAATTGGGTGTATGCCCGACAATGAAATTGGAGGTCCCTAAATTGATTTGACTCATTTTCCCAAGAACTAGCATTTTGAAGGTTCAAAATTTACTAAGTTTGACCGTAAGTTGACTTCCTAGCTAACGGGTTTGAATTTTGATGTTGGAACTTGGAAAAGGTTTGTATCACTATCTGAAACTTTTATGCAAAATTTGGTGCCATTCGGAACTGATTTGACATGATTCGGACGGTTAGAAGTGATTTTATTGTTCTTGAGTTTTACTCTGAAATTTCATTGATTTTGAGGATTGATTCGTAGATTTAGATGTTATTTTTGTGATTTGATTGAGCAAGTGATGAGCGAAAAACACAACGTGAAATTGATGCTCGCTAGCCAAAGATAGCATAGTTTAATTACAGTCTCCACAGGGATTGGATTTAAATAATGTTCGAGTAATTTCTAGCTTATTGTTATTCAGGATGATCAATACCAATTTCGAGGGATTACTAGTACAATTAACTACAAAATTAAGATTACTAATAATTTGATCTAATCATAGA
Organism: Nicotiana knightiana; assembly: GCA_005239525.1. Taxonomy (NCBI): domain Eukaryota; kingdom Viridiplantae; phylum Streptophyta; class Magnoliopsida; order Solanales; family Solanaceae; genus Nicotiana; species Nicotiana knightiana. Next base: position 144,320 of record ML435840.1, read on the forward strand.
GAAGGAGAGTTGAACTAACGGGTTGTAAACAATATGAGAATTAAGGGTTGCGAAAGGATAAGTGTAAGACAGCTATTCAAGATCTAACTCTATTTAAATTCACTTCTAATGTTCTAATGATTCTTGATTGTAAGGTTATGATTCCCCTCTCGATTAAATCTAAACTCTACAAAATAAACTAATATGAAGCACCGTGAAGATATTCAAGAATGCGTTAATGGACTAGTCTTTAGGAAAACGTCTCCCGGATATTCTCCTAACTTGGTTTAATTAACAATTCAAAAATCTCTCTCGATTACTTAGAAGAATCACTAAATCAAAACAAACTAGATAATGCAAACATAATCACCAAAATATTCCTCTTTCGGTTAATTAAATTGGTGAATAAAGTTGCAAACAATTCAAAGCTCCATAAACGTAATCACACAATTAAACTAGAGTTAAATCCACAAATATCAATCAAAATACCATTTCCATTGAAATCTTAGGGAAGAACTACTTTATAGATATGGAGAAAGTCATCACAAATAAGTTTAAGAACACTGCTTACCCTTAAAAATGGATAACAATTAAACTTATAATGTGGTTTTAAGGACACATGATTTCACCTAATACCATTTAATAAATATGATGATTAATAGCAGAAATTGATAATAAAGTAAAGCAAACCAGTGTTGAAATGCAATTCAGCCCTCGAGCTAGTGTGCCCTCGAACTGACTGATATTGTAGTGAAGAAGAATATAAAACGAGTTAATGAACAAGAGAATATAAGCTAAAGAAAGTGTTATATTTCTTTGATATGCGAGAATCAGGTCTGTTACAAATGATTATAACTCTTCTTTATATAGTAGAAGAATTCTACTTATGGTTCAATTCTAATTACATAATGGAATCCCATGATTAGCTAAATAACCATTCTTGATTTGATCTGTTTCGAGATTCCTCCATGATCGTCTACCAGTCATGGATATCTTGCTTTCTGTTATTACATTATCTTTAGTCTTGCTTGATGCCTACTTTATTTGGTCTCGACTCTTACTGATCTCGGTCTCGACAGGTACCTCGAATACCGAACTCGGTACCTTGTTCTCGTGCCTCGGTCTGACCTACTATGAGGCTGATCTTTGATACATCTCCCTGGTTTCGGTCAATCAATAAAATCGGGCAGGCCTGGTTTTAACTGTATACAGATAATCCGCTCATTTTTTGGAGTGTAATGACAAGAAATGAATTGAGCCTTAGATCTTTACCTCGACCTGTCATGACATCATCCCCATGATGTAAGCGACAGAAGTGATCGAAACGTCCCGTCGGTACAGTTCCCCAGGTTATTAATATGTGTCAGTTGATGGCCGGCCACTAGAAACTTTGAACCGTCACCGTGAATCCCACAAATAGGCCTCTTTTCTTCTCTTTCAAACTCTTCTGTCCTAGACTTCAAAGTTCTTTGCATGTTTTCAAGTCCTTCATCTGCAGACCTTCAATCTTTAACTTCAACCACTTCTTAAAATACAAAATCTCTTCATCTTTATTTACCTTTAACTTCATAACTAAATGGTGAAAACTTCAAAAACCGTGCCTCAAAAGGACACCACCTCATCTTCTTAGTCAGCCGACGGGAAAACACCGGTGGAACCATACATTGAGGAATGTATTCTTGGGGGTGCGTTATCAGCTACGATTTCAAGACCGAGAGAACCTCGTCATTCCTCGGTTGTTGCAAGCCGGTATCGAGATACATATTCTCAATACCCAAGAATCTTCTTAAAAAAATGAAGAATGAGTGTAACTGGCTGAATGACCGGACCCAGAAGAGGATATTACCACCCATGTGGAAGGGCTCTTGAGTGTTTACACTTACCCTTTCACGTTGGGTCCACTTGACCCAATCATTGTGGACTTCTGCAAAAAGTATCAGGTGACCCTCGGTCAGATTCATCCCTTCTTATGGAGGATCGTCATATTGCTCCGATATTTTTCGAGCAAAGTCGACGGGCTCCCTTTCACCCTCAACCACCTCATCAGGTTATAGAGCATCCGGCTATACTGAGGTGGGTTAATAAAGCTCCAGCGTCGATCCACAAAAGTTTTCATCTCTTGCATAGACGAGGACAAGGATTGAGGTTGGATGGGTCGATTAGACAGGGTGAGGACCTCTGACCTGATTCCAACCAAGAAGATGCCATTCCCCGAGAGGTGGAATATGAAACGTAAGTAGGATTCATTAGAAGTTTGGTTAGTTTGTACTTGATGAATGCATGTTTAACCTCGGACTAGGGCGTTCTCTTTTGCTTTACTGGACTAAATTTTGGGTCCAAACTCAATCGATGAGTAGTGATATCGGGTGGGACCTGTCATATCAAGGTGGGACCAAGCAAAGCAATCCATATTATCTATTAGAAATTTAATGAGTTTTTCCCTGAGCTTGGGGGTTAACCCAGTGCCCAGGTATACCTTTCGCTCGGCAGGTACTCGATCAGTATGAATTCTTCCAGCTCCTCAATCGTTGATTTTGTGGCATCTGAGTCATCAGGGATTATGAATGATTCGGGGGATCCAATGTTCGTCATCCTCGTCTGCCCCTTGTTTCTCCGATTGGGTCGAGGCTGGTACTTGTGGTTGCTATTTGTCCTCATTCTTTTACTTTTACTCTGATCCCTTTGTTGATGAAGGTGCCGATATTGTTATTACTTCATTGAACGCGAACATCTCTTTGGAAGCATGTTGCTCCCCACACACCATTTTTACTCCATACGGTGTTGGGAATTTAAGAACTTGGTGAAGGGTTGAGGGGACCGCCCTCATGTTGTGAATCCAGGGTCTTCCAAGCAGGGTGTCATATCATATATCGCCCTCGATCACATGGAACTTTGTTTCTTGAATGGTCCAGGATACATTTACTAACAAGATGATTTCACCTTTAGTAGTTTCACTTGCCATGTTGAAATTGTTGAGGACTCGAGTTGCGGGCACAATCTAATCCTACAAGCCGAGTTGCTCCACGACCCTCGATCGAATAATGTTGGCCAAGTGTTTTGGATAAATTAAAACATGTTTAACCTGAATTTAATTAATAAGAATAGAGATTACGAGTGCATCATTGTGGGGTTATGATATCCCTTCTGCTTCCTCATAATTTAAAGACAAGGTCTCTTCTGGAACATAGCCTCGAGTTCGCTTTTCCTTGGTGATCGATACCTTGGTGCATTTGAACGCGGGTTCATACGGAAAATCGACCCCACCAATGATCATGTGAATCACGTGTTGTGGTTCTTTCTTTTTGTTCTTCCTGTTTGCATCCTTGTCTCTTATGTGATTTTTAGCTCGATCGCTCAGGAATTCTCGAAGGTGACTCTCATTGAATAGACGCGCTACCTCCTCCCTTAGTTGTCAGCAGTATTCGGTTCTTTGACCATGAGTACCATGGTATTTGCATATTTGATTTGGGTTCCTTTGTGCCAGATTGGACAATACGGTTCTAGGCCATCTAGTTTCCTTGATTCGCCCAATGCCTGATACAATACCTGATGCGTCGATGCTAAAGTTAGAGAGATCATATAGGCAATACCAATTCATTACCATTAGTTACTCTATTTAATCTCAAAATACATGCATTGTAATGATTTAATGTGGAACAAGTGATAAAAATACGACATAACTTGTTTGGACTTCCCAACACCCATATACAACACATACTATGTCAACGGAGCCTCTATTAGATACAAAAGAGTACAATGATAGTGACGGAAACAACGCCCGGGCTATACCTCAAACACGATACACAAAGAACAAAAAATACATGACGCCGAAATGAAGTGGGCCTCATCAAGTCTGCTGGGAAGAGGGTGTACTACTATCACTGATCAATGTCTCTTCATATGGAACTACCTGCATCCATTGAAGATGCAACACCCCCGGTAAAAGGGATGTAAGTACATGTGGATTAGTACTACTATGTATAAATAAACACCCTCTCAATAGAATGAGTAATAATACAAGGAGGAACAATAATAAATCAATAGAGACTTCAAAAAATACCAAGACATTAAGTTAAGAACCACATAACTTTTCAAGTAAATTTTCATGCTTTTAGGTTGGCAGATCTTTAGCACCGATATACCATCATTTACAATACCACAGTACTTTTACACGGAGTCCAATCAAGAGGCGATTGGCTAGGCCGTCTCATTTGAGACATCAACCATAATCAAAATTTCAATTACAATTTCCAGCAAAATCACCACCATGCGTGCGAGATAGCGTCTGATCACGACCCGATCGGCTAGGGCGTCTCACTCAAGACATCATCCTTTTCTATCAACCATCTCATCAGATACTCCTTTCACATCTTTTCAATTCATTGGAACTAGTGGCGACAATTATAATATCATTCTTGGAACTTGGTCGTATCTGATATTTGATACTCACCCTTTTCACTTTCAAACATCATCATCATTATCAACAACAAGGCTTTTCAATTCAAGACTTTAGGTACACATGTTGAGCAATTAAGAATATTAGACACATATAGGTATTTCACATAATTTGGCATAATAACCTTCATTCAAACTTGACTTGAAGCAGTAACATTCTTAACACACAGCTCATACTTTGAGCACATTCTCAAATGATAGCATAGCATGATAAAAGCATTTGGAACACACATTGAACATATAACTTTCAACACAAGTTTATCCGGAATAGCCAATTTCATAATGACCAGCTCGGTTCTTATACAACTTATATAAACACCATGAGATTCAATTCTAAGAAAAGAGTTTAGCCAACATACCCCAATTGAGTGTACTTAAACTCTAAAATGTTCCATAATTCTTAGAAACTTCAATCTATTTTAGAAATATAACAAGTTGAACCAAATTTAGGATGATGATCATTGTTCTAGCTCATTTGAGCATTTTATCAAACACTAGGTGTGCATTAAGCTTTCAAGGTCCTTTTTTGGAGGATTCCATTATCCCACAGCCCATTGTTTACCATTTTTAGATCAAAATATTCCTACACCCTTTGATAACACATGCATGCAAAATAAACAACTCCCATACCCAAGAATTGTCTTGCAAATTACCCATTTTTAGTTAAATTTCGAAATTAAGGGCTGGGGTGTAGAATCTTACCTCTAGGATGAAGACCTAGTGAGTTTTCCTTGTTAATATTCAATGATTTGAGAAATAATTGAAGGATAATTTGTTGAAGATCACTCTCCCACTCTAGGGCACTCTCTCACTCTCAAAATATAAGGTTTTAGCTCAAAAATGGTCCTTTGTCTATTTAATCGAAGTAGGGTCAGGTTATAAAACCTAAGATGGATATCCACAACAGGATCTGAGGTCACATATGCGACCGCATAATGCTTATGTGATCCGCGAAATGGACATTCGTATTTGGCATGGTCTTCCCCACTCAGCGTCCGTTATGCAATCCGCACGCCTTGTCACGCCCCGAACCTGGGGGCCGAGACCGGCACCCGGTGCCTCACCTATTATTACGTACCAACTTGCGATGGAGAGATTCTGAAAATATAATCTCATAACTTGGCAATGGGCCACATTGCAAGACAATTGTGAATGTTGACTACACATCAAAAGCTGGGCCGACAAGGCCGTCATAACCACTACAACTGGCAAACCAACAAAATATACATACAAGGCCTACAAGCCCATCATATTGCACTAACTGACAGGATATGTCTACAAGCCTCTACTAATGTGTGTACTGTGATCGGAACAAAGCCTCGACCTACTCATAACATATATACATATATACACAAGATGTACATAAAGATCTAGACTCGCCAACTCCGAAGGGAATGGAGCTTATCGTTCAAGCTGAACTCGGGCAACACCTAGTGAGGAGGTCTACCCGTCTGATTGTCTGAACTTGCACGCATGAAATGCAGCGCCCCCAGAAAAAAGGGACGTCAGTACGAAATAATGTACCAAGTATGTAAGGCAATATACTGAAAGTTGAAACTGAACTGATAATATAATAACTGAAAGTGACTGGGAGTCAAAGATAATATGAAGATATACTCACCTATTGGTACTGACTCAACTTTCTCAATATAGTAAGTAAAATAGTTGTCTGGCCTTATAAGGCTCGGTATATAGCTCGATTCTAATGAAAATATTGTAATACTGTATATATAGGCTCTCTGCTCTCTTGATTGGAAGAAGACAATATCTAATTGAATATGAAGTCCCGATAAGGAGAATACTGTAATTTATGAGACTAGGAAAATGTACGTAAATTCAGGAATATGAATTTCTCTTTATGTCTCGTTATCAAACACATGTAGTTACTGGATCATGCAAAAATGAAGGTAAGGTTTATCCTTAACATACCCGATTCGATTCTCTTAACAATCTCTCCAACACACGTTGATTGCGACGGAGGATGGAAATAGGGAGAACTACATATGATATTCTTGAGAAAGATTGTACCGTACTTCCTTAGAATCAAAATCTCATGTTGCAGTAACATTAGGTAGACTTCGTATGAAATCTCTGAATCATTTTTTATTGCTATTGCAACATTAGCTTTGCTGAAGCTTTACGAATGAGAATTCCATCCTAATATGTGTTTGTCCTTAATGAATTGGGGGGGGGGGGGGGGGGGGGTGATTGTATAATAGTTAAGAGACACCAATTTTGGCAAGGTTTTGATTAATTAGTTTCTTCTCTAAATGTCACCTTATCAAAGTGATTTAATAGTCACTTTAATGGATCACATGTTACTGCCACATGATGTTCTTATCCAAAATATTTTAGATACTTACCAATTTACCTGCATAATTACGAATTATCTCAAATTACTTAAAATACTACTCACTTTTAACAGACTTTATATATCTTACTATCATGGTCATGTGGTACCATATAAAATCAATACATACATTATTATTTTATTAAAATATCCATGTAAAATACATATCTTTTCTCAACTTTTAATTTTCCCTAATCTCATATAAAGAGTAAAAATTTTCGTACGCTTAATTCTTAAAATGGTAAAAAGATAACCTTCTTTTCTTGTGCGAACAATTTCTATCTTTATAATAAAGAAAATCTCATAAGAATTCTTATATTATGAGTATAATTTAATATATCCGAAAATAGTAATAATGGTAACTATCCAAAATTATACTTATAAAACTTTTTACTAAAATACTCCACTTAAAAGAAAATACCATACTAACAGTCACAAATACTCTATAACCTTATGAATGGTCTTAATCCCTTCAAGCTCATGTGGATTACTACGACTTATCCTCATATTAAAGTACGAGATGTAACACCCCTGTTCCACCGGTCGTGTAATGCACCGCAGAATCTCCTTCCGCAAAATCTTGAAGTTGGTTTTGTGATCAGTATGAGGCTCGAGAAATAATTTTGCGGTCGCATAATAGGCCGAAAATGACATCCAAAACTGGCCCAAATGATTGCCTCAATCTGCGGTCATTCTGTGGCCACATAAATGCCATTTTTTGCCAAACATTTTCATTCAACTCCCCAGTGAAATGCCCTATCATTAATACATATTCTTACCTTGGCACCACGAAATCCAGGGTTTTTAGGTAAAATTTTACGGGGCCTTACATCCTCCCCCACTTAAGATCATTCGTCTTCGAATGAGGGTCAAAGTTTACTATTAGCAGCTGATTTGACTAAATTCCATACCACACCAGCAGTCCCAAATTTGACTAACTCCCTACATTTCAAAAACTTTCCCTAGAGTTTCCCTTGATATTTGGCCTATCCACCTGTTGGAGAACCCCAGAAATCGATCCTAACAGCATGTACATAATCCAATGACGTAGGTTGGATCAGCACACTAATGAATATGATCGGTTCTTTGGGCACTTATGATGTGGCGATTCTCTACAGGTGTTTCGCGGTAATGCTCTTGGGTTTTGGTGACCTATGTGGCTTGGTTGAGTTAGAACAATTCAGTTCTGATAGTTTGGTTATGTGCAAATGGATTCCAAAGAGTTCTCAATAGTTTCTAACACGGTTCGAGGTATATATTTCCTGGATGATATCAAATGGAAAGTTCCTGGCTAATTGATTATGTAGTAGGCTTGTGACTCAGAGTTGATTATGAGATTCTAGTATTTTTCATGTGATGGCATAATAGGTGTGGTGTGTTGCGTAGGATTAGGATTTGCATGTGCAAGGTCATTATTCGGTCTTAAAAGGAAGGTCCTGATTTCTTAGGCAGCATATGCAGTTTTAGTTGACTAGTTGAATGATATTACCATTTGGTATTTCTTGAGGAGAGTGTACCTTTCGCAAGGCGTATTGTGTTTTGATTTATGGATACTTTATTGGTATTGCGGCACTCTTCAGGTTGACCGGCTGCTGATTTTCAGATATTTCTATGTGGCACGGAATAATTAGAGAAGTATTCCTCGTGGGATATGAGAGATGTGTTAGACATTTGAGCGGTGAAGTTGGGGTCAGATATGGTGATTCATGTGTTTTATGGATTTGGAGACTGGAGTTCTCAGAAGTAGGTTGTTTCATTGTTGTGGACTATGAAGATGTGGCCAAAACTATCCAGAGGATAGTATGTGTTGTGGTTAAGTCATCATGGACCTTCGGAGGGTTAATTATCTATTTGTGAATGACCAGGGTTGATTTGGGAGCCCATTAGTAGGCCTAATGAGGATGTGTATTCTACCCCAGGTCGGATTGGTTGGCTCCGTACTACCATTGTGAGGGATGCGCCATTCGGTTAGTGTTGAACTCATTCAATCTCTGATATGTTCTATGAGCTACCCTTCTATGCTACAAGGGATTGTGATTCGTTGGTTATATGCACACATGGTGCGGTTCTATTGGGGCGTTATAGGGAAATTTGAGTGAGATAGGTATTTGGGTGATGCATGATTGATTGTGCATTGATTATGTTCTTTCGGATTTGTGTGGAATTGTGTCATTTGCTTCTCCATGGTTATGGTAATGTACTTTGGGTGCTTAATGTCGAATTGCGCGTGGTTATTGATTTTGAGTATTGTGGCTTGAGGTATTTGATATGGACCAGTGTTTGGATGGGGTCATGCATTGTAGAGAAGTTATGTTGAGGTATGATTCTTTGTGTTAGGTTTGTGTGCTGTGGTTCTAAGGTGTGTGATGGGATTTTAGCATTTCGTTGTGGCGGTACTTGCTGAGCTTGCGGGATGGTTCCCCCGTTTGAGTCATTTTCCAAATTTGAGAGCATTTCAATTATTGCATATTGGTGCACGGATTGCATGGTTTGTAGCTTAAGGTATATTGGTGTAGCATGTCAGTAGAGTAACTTGTATTTAATAAGGTGAGGTCCTCAGATATAGAATTGGTTATATCGTATTGATTGCGGTATATTTGAAAAGATAAAGTCGTTGATCGACTTAGAAATTTTCTATTGTTCTGGTCGAAGGAGAGGGATCCCCGTGACTTCTTATTTGATGAATAGTTATGAGTTATGCGTGTTCATTAATCGTCTGTAGTGTACAAGGGTTTTAAACCGAAGTTTTGCTTGATATGAGGTTTATTATCGGCATTGGGTTGTTTTGAGCAGCTACTGTAATCAGAAATTTTGCTACAACTATGCGAATCGCGTGGTATATTATGTGAATACATCTTGGGTTGTGGTTATGGCTTGATACTGCTGGTTCAGACTTAGACAATGTGTAGATGCGAAGTTCGGGTCTTATAGTAAATTTCGGATGTTGGAAATTGGATAATGTGGCTTACATGCTAAGGTTGAAGTAATGATCTTCAGTATGTTATATTTTCGGGCCTATATGGAATATGGTGACGAGGGATCACCCCCGGGTATGTGCATGGTAAGGTCACACGGCGATTTGGTGGCTTTAGAACAACTATGGGCTTGTTCGAGGACGAACGTATGTTTAACTAGGGGAGGATGTAATGACCCGACCGGTCATTTTGAGCATTTACACTCTTCTCGGTGGTTTGAGGAAATGAGTAGCTTCGTATGATTTATTATGACTTATGTGAATCGTCGGTTTTGTTTTTTAGGTTATGCAGAATTGATTTGGAAGAATAATTCTCAACTAAGAAGCTTTTAATTGGAAGAGTATATCAAGTTTGACTTATTAGTATTTGACCTCGGATTAGAGTTTTGATGGTTCCGTTAGCTCCGTTGGTGATTTGGACTTAGGAGCATGTCCGAATTTTGATTAGGAGGTCCGTAGTTGAATTTGGCTTGAAATGGCAAAAGTTGGATTTTTGGAATGTAGGACCGGGAGTGGACTTTTTGATATCGGATTCGGATTTTGGTTCTGGGAATCGGAATAGTTTTGTTATGTCATTTGAGATATGTGGGCAAAATTTGGGTTCATTCCGGGTTGGTTTTCTATGTTTCGGCTCGAGTTATGGATGTTGAAAAGTTCAAAGTTCATCAACTTTGAATTGAGGTGTGATTCTTTATTTCGATGTTGTTATGGGTGATTTGAGGCCTCGAGTAGATCCGTGTTGTGTTTCGGGACTTGTTGGTATGTTCGGCCAGGATCCTAAGGGGCTCGGACGTGTTTCGGATTGATTTCGGACTATTTTTCCTTCATTTTGCACTGTTGTGTTCTGCTGATGTTTGGTGTCGCATTTCTTCATCGCGATCGCGGACTTAGTGGTGCGATCGCTTAAGGGAAATTTGGACCAAATTAATATTTCTTCGCCGTGTTCACAAGTAATTGTCGGCGTTCGCATATATTGTGGCAGTTTAAGCACAGTGTTCACGATGTTGAGCACGTATTCCCATTGGGTTCGGGACTAAGATGACGTAGTGTTGGTTACCTCTTCGTGTTCGTGAGGTTTCTTCCGCGAATGCATAGTTCTGTCAGTTGTATATACCACGATCACGAGTTTACTTATGCGATCGCGTAGGGAATTTTCCAGGAGCATTGTTTTTTTCTTAGCGGTCGCGATGGTGCTTCCGTGATCGCGATCCATTATGTTTCCCAGTGATTATCATGTACTCTATGTCGGGGGTTTCAACTATTTTTGCATTTTTTGAGCTATGGAGCTCGGATTGGGGTAAATTTTCTTTATTCATTTTTGATTTTATATCATGAATCTATCTTCGTTTTTGGCATTTGGTTGATGATGTCAAAAGAGATATAGGGGTTTTTGTCTAAAACTTCTTCAAGCAAGTTTTCGAGTTTTGGATGTTGATTCAGAGTTGGATTTGAGTGAAACTAGTATGGTTGGACTTGTAATTGAATGAGTTGTCGGATTTTGTGAGTTTTGTCAGGTTCCGAGGTGCGGGCCCAGGTTTTGACTTTTTTGCCGAGTTTGGGCTTTTGATTAAAGATTCAACCTTTATCAATGGGTTATTTCCTTTGGCATTATTTGATGTACTTGAGTTTCTTTTCGCTAGTTTTGAGCCGTTCGGAGGTCGGTACGTGCGCGATGGCATTTTGGAGAGTCGCTCGGCTTGCTCGGTATTGGAATTTGATTGTTCGAGATAAGTAACACTTCTAAACTTGGTGTTGAGGGTTGAGGTGATGCACATGCTACGTGGCAGGAGTGTGGGCGTGCACCGTGTAAGCTATCACTCCATTATTTCATGGTACTATATACTTATCCGATCTTATCTATAAACGTGAAATCTCTATGCACTAAAGTAATTGAGTTGTCCATCATGCTAAAGATCATGTTTAGGCTATATGCTGGTATTATTGGGACCCATAGTGGTCGAATCTTGTTGTTGACTTACTGATTTCATTGAAATTTTGTACTCAGTCATATTCATTCATTACATATCATATCTCAGTCTCTGTTGTTATTTATTCATACATCATATCATAATTTTGGGGCTAGTTTTATGACATTGTGAGCCCTTGAGAGAGACTGGAGAGATTGATGATAGAGTGAGGGCAAGGGCTCGATTATGAGTGATATTTATGGGATCGGGTTGCACGCCGCAGCGGGCTTTACTGATTATGATAGCGCTTGTGCTAAAGGAGCCCCTTTAGAGTCTGCACACCCCCCCCCCCAAAAAGAACAGTTGATATATATACATGTGGATCGTGTTGCATGCCGCAACGAGCCATATGGCTATATATATGTGGATCGGGTTGCAAGCCACAACGAGCCTTATGGCTATATATATGTGGATCGGGTCACACGCCGCAACGAGCCTAATGGCTATATATATATGGATCGGGTTTCACGCCGCAACGAGCCTACTGGCTATATATATGTGGATCGGGTTGCACGCCACAACGAGCCTAATGGCTATAGATATGTGGATCGGGTTGCATGATGCAACGAGCCTTATGACTATATATATGTGGATCGTGTTGCATGCCGCAACAGGTATTGTACAGTTTTGAGGGACTGAGGGTGCTGAGTATTGAGCATGGTGAAAGAGAATGTGAGACAGTGAGATTGAGTACTCTGAAAGTGTGAGTATATGAGTTCATCACTGAGAGGCATTGCATTTTACATGCGTACCTGAGATACATACTTAGAGATGCATTTCCTTCTGCTACCCGGTTTTGGTGACATTAATGATTTTACCTATATCTTAACATGTAAGCAGGGATATGTTCATTCCTCATGGTATCTGAAAATGAAATATCCTATCTATTGTTGAAAGGATTTTTGGGAAAATCACATTTTTCAAGCGTACTCATATTTTCTTAGCAATTTCGATAAAAGATTTGGGTTTTCACTGAGATACTTGAAAAGCATGCTTTTTTTTTCTGGAACTGTGAACGAGCTGAGCTTTCTATTTCTGAGATACTTCTTTTAATACTTGCACTATTCTGTTAAGAACTATTTTTGTCTATTGGAGTTGGACTCGACCTTTGTTCCATCTCGTCACTACTTTCAAACCTAAGGTTAGGTTGGTTACTTATTGAGTACATGGGGTTGGTTGTACTCATACTACACTTCTGCACCTTGCGTGCAGATGTTGGTTGTTGATGTTGTTGCATACGTCGGGAGCTAGATCGGAAGCCGTACTTGCGTTCCAGTCACAGCCGCCTCATAGTTCGTTGTAGCTTTAGAATTATTAATTTTTTTATTTATTATTCGGACATATGATGTTTTTTTATTTCACACCAGCATTGTAAATTCCAATCTTAGAAACTCATGATTTTTACTACAAGTCCTTGATAAAAATTCTTGTATTGAACAGTTGTATTATCATTTCTTATCCTTATAAGTCTTATTAAATTGGATAGTTTTGCATTGGCTTACCTAGCGGGTTGGGTTAGGTGTCATCACGACTAGTTGGATTTTTGGGTCGTAACAGTCGTGATGGCGTGGTGCCTAATGCTGCCGTTAGGCAAGCCAACGTTGATTTATCAATTTTATTCATACATTTTATTAGTTTGAAATTACTAAATCCCGATAATTTAACAGTATAAAATAGAATTTACAGAGTAAATGATGATAATTACGTGATCTATGATAACAACAACCAAAATGAACTCCCAAAACCCGGTGTCACAAATACATGAGCATTTTCCAAGAAGTACAATAGTAATACATCATCTGTCTAGAATGTAGATAAGACAGGATAAAATAAATAGTACAATGAGGACCCGGTGGGCTGCGATGCATAGTCTGGATTGTAGCTCACATAAAGTGTCCTCAACAGGTACCTATGCGCCAAGATGATCACTAAAAGACCTGTCAGATCCTACATATTTAGTGCAGAAATGCAGCATGAGTATGTAAAATAACGCATATCCAGTAAGTATCTAGCCTAACCCCGGAGAAGTAGTGACAGGGGGTCGACATTGACACTTACTAGAGGTCCAAAGGAATAAATAATATGATAATTTCTAACAAGTATGAAGTGCACAGCAAAAGTGGAGTAAATCTGTAATATCATAATATTCCAATCATCCCTTTTAAAGCATAAATCCCTCAGTCTTGTATTTTACCTCAATACATTAGAAAGTGCCAAGTGTCAATATCAAATTAATAAGAAGTACCGTAAAATGTGGGTCATCAGTGGAAGGTTTATCTTGTGAATATTCGGATTACTAGTGATAACGCACGATTTTGTCGAGGTCGTTCGGCCCGATCCAGAATAATGCGTACTCTGCCGAGGGTAGAGAGACACGAACCATAGATGCATCTATATACTTCCGAGGTATTCGGCCCGCTCCACAAGAAAGAAAGGAATTTTCCGAATCACAAGATAACTGTTTACAATACAGCACTTGAGCACAAAGTGAATATAACCTTTTACTGTTTCTAAATTTCCTTGCCAACATCTCAAGTGATAGGGTTGGGCCTAAGATATATTAAATTTCTAAATCAATTTAAATCATATTTTCTATTAATTAAGTCAATAAAATAAGTTCAAGTAATTCAAATACTGCATGATAAAATCCTAGTAAACATGCTTTAGCTACTTACGAACTCTTGTCACCTCGTGCGTACGTAACACACACAGCTAGTAGCACATAACAATTAATATCATCTAGGGGTAGTTTCCCATCACAGGTCTAGACAAGAGACTCACCTCGCTCAGAAGTTCCATAACCGGCTCCAACGCCTCTCTAACACCTCAACTCCAAGCCAAACGTTCTGAAACTAGTCAAACCATGTGCAAACCAACGAAATATACTCTAATACTCTTGGGTCCATGTGCTCGGATTCCGAATATATTTGAAAATAAACTTTACCCATAACAATAAACTAAAGCAAACCAGTGTTGAAATACAATTTAACCCTCAGCTAGTGTTCCCTCGAACTGACTGATACTGTAGTGATGAAGTATATAAAACGAGCTGATGAACAAGAGAATATAAGCTGAAGAGAGTGTTATATTACTTTGATATGCGAGAATCGGGTATGTTACAAATGATTAGAACTCCCCTTTATATAGTAGATGAATTCACTTATGGTACAATTCTAATTACAGAAGGGAATCCCATGATTAGCTAAATAACCGTTTTTGATTTGATCTGTTCCGAGATTTCCGCCATGATCGTTGACCAGTCTCGGATATCTCGCTTTCTGGCATTATAATATCTTCGGTCTTGCTACTTGTCTACCTTTTTTGGTCTCGATTCTTACTGGTCTCGATCTCGACAGTTACCTCGAATCCCGAACTCGGTACTTTGTTCTCGTGCCTCGGTCTGATCTACTGTGGAGCCGATCTGCGATACATCTCACTGGTCTCGGTCAATCAGTAAAATCGGGTAGGCTCAGTTTTAACCGTATACTAACATAGAAAAAATTAAAGAAAACTTTACAGTACAAACTCTCATTTATGCATCGATTGATGGCAGGCGAATTGATGAAATTTTATGTTTTTAAATCGTGGTAGCTCTCCAAAACTCTCGTAGGTCGAATCCTCCTTTAAAAATGTGTTTACAATATATTTATACTAAGAATAGTCTTAGACCGAAATATCCTTACCAAAGTAAAATAGAATCACACGGCGCCAAAATCACATTACCACGCCGATCAGCACGTCGAATGCACGACGTGCCAATAGAGAAAATCAGATGGCTGTTCGTTTGTGCCAAGAAAAGTGTATAGGCAGCCCCTTGTTGGACATTGAAGTTACGTTCTGACTTTGGAAAATATGAACTTGCTCAATTGTAGCTTGTTGCATATGGTTGAATTGCCACAATGTTTGCCACGATTGAAGACACAAAGTGTTGCCAACTTTTCATGTCATTAGTTCCTCCACGTCTACTTTCTCTTTTTTTTATTTCTTTCACTGTTCAAATACGTATTCGGTATTCAGCTCCTGAACTTGATCCAACTTAACTCCCGAACTTTTACTCAGATTTTTAAGATCTTTTTTAATTCAACTTAGCTCCAGAAACTCGTCTTAGCCCCGAATCTCAACCTACAAAATAAAAAATACATAATAAGTATAAATTGTCCATATTTATCTCAAATACAATTAAAGTATAGCAAATCATAGGTGCAAAGTAGCCAAAACTCGTATCTCTAGCCTACTATCAGCGAGCAAGTTCGTATGATGTTACACTTGTATGCATGTTTGGTTTGGAGACTGAGGAGCTCGAGTGAGTTTCAGACGTATTTTGGATGAGTTTTGCTAGTGTGAATATTGTTGGTGCAATACCAGCTCTAGTGTCTGCTGCATATCTCGCATTTGCAAGGTCAGGCTCGTAATTGCGAGCCTCGCTTTTGCCAACAAGAGTTTGCATTTGCGAGCATGTGTTGGACTGGTAATCTCGCATATGCGAGGAAGGTGTTTGAATTTGCAAACTATCAGAGGTTGCATTTGCAATCTCAGAGTCGCATTTGCGACTCAGTGTACTCTTGAGTCCGCTTTCGCATTTACGAAGTTCCTGACCGCATTTGCGATGGTGGTGTCTTCGTAATTTTGATCTTTTTATCGCATATGCAACTTCTGCTCTTCTGTGACAAGATTCGCATTTGCGACCTTTGTCTCGCATTTGCGGTTCTCGCAATTCCGACACCTGCAGGTGGGTAAAAGAGGGGGAAAATGGGACTTAGCTCATTTCACACAATTTCTCAACCTTAAACACTCTAGAGGCAATTATCCAAAAGACTTTTCTTCCGAGATTCATTGGTAAGTGACTTTAATATATTTCTTTTCAATTACCCATTATATTTCATGAGATTTCAACAACAAATTTTTGATTTTCATCGTAGAAATTAGAGATTTGGTGTTACACCCCATATTTTCGTACATGAGAGTACGTCATAAGTCAATTGATTAGCTTAGAAATGAGATCATATTTGAAATTACATAAAGTAATTTAGTCATGTTAACTTGGAGGTTACAAATATTTAAGATCATGAACTGCAAGTACCAAGAGGGTTGAAAGTTTTAGAAGCTAGAAGAATTGAAGAAAATAAGTTTCGTCGAAAGTTGAAAAGTTGGGAATGTTATAAAATGTACTTTTGAGGTGAGACCAGGGTTCTCAATTTGATAAGGAGGTTATGTTATGAGTATTTTAGTCTTATGATAGTCTTGTGTTTTGTTTTGAAGTCAAGCAAGTTGTGAAAAAAAGTTGGCAAAAATAATCACAAGTTACATTCATAAATATGCTGAAAATTAGGTCAAATGTAGTTGAGCACTTTTCCCAATGTACTTGGAATTACGGGATGATCTACCTACCAAATTGAAGATCTACACGTCTAGTTTTCAACGAATTAAACTGTTTATTGATATAACATTGGATTATATAGATATTTGCGTTTTTTGCGAGACTACGCAAACAGGTAGGTGACAAGTAGGTGCATCACCTACTTGCCAAAAGAAGAGGCCTCAATTAAAAGCTCCTAAAGTCGGACAAGAGGGGACTGCTAAAGGCTTATTAACTCATTTATTTCACTCATATTTCAGACCATAAAACCATATATAACCCCTGCAACTCCTCCCCAAAACAATCTCACACAAACCCTAGGTTATTTCGGATGTTACAATTTGATTCTGGTGCCGAAAACCCCCGACAGCTGCTAGTTTCTCTTTCTCCTTATTGTAACTTCATTGGGGGACTAATTTTTGTATGAATAAGAACTAGGTTTCGTGGTTTTTACTAATTCCAAGGTAAGGTTATTCTTCTCTTTCCATTATCTATGCTTGTACAAGCTGTAACGCGATAGTAAAGACTAGACCTAGCGAGTTTCGATAAAGTGGTATGTTGTTTGTGGTTGTGTCATTGTTGGCTGCTTGTGAACTTATTTTTAAGTTTAATTAATGGATGGTTTAAAGGATAATAGGCTTAATGATATATTTTTGGTTGTGTTGCTCAATTTGAAAGAAAAGACAAGTCGAAACGTGCTTTAGTAAACTGAAAAATCAGTTTTGAGTTGCTGAACTTATGAGACTATTTTGTGGGTTGTTTCGTGTTGATGTTGGGTTGTCTCTTTTGCTGCTGTTTCAATTTATTTTGGGAGAATAAAGGGTGTGGAGAAACACCACATAATGTAAGGGTGGGTGGCTGGTCGTTCACCGTTACATTTTCGAGTTGTTTGACACTACTAGGGTCGTCATTTTGTGTATGAACTGATTGGGGTGTGTGGGTTGTTTTGTGGTATTTTGTGATAGATATAAGGTTGGAAAATAGTATATACGTTTTGTTATTGTTGTGTTATTGTTTTTGTTGGTTCTATGTCAAATAGGGTTGAAGTAAAGATTATAGGGGAGATGCTGCCAGTTTTGTTATAAAATAAGCTTGTCGTTCATTGTGTGATAGTTGTACCTTTCATAACTTGATGACAGTATTGTTTTTGTTGTTGTATATTAAGGTAAAACGAGACAATTTTAACGGTGTTATTGGAAAGATTATGATAATGTATATTAAGGCTAAACCTTTCCTTCATTTTGGGATGATCTCTTAACTCATGTGTTTGATAAGGTAACATAAAGAGAAAATATTTCTAAATCTTTGCACACTATCCCACCTTCATAAGTTATAGTGTTCTCCCTTAATTAGACTTTATATTCGGTTAAGTATTGACTTCTTCTATCCAAGAGAGTAGAGGGTCTATATATATACATATACACTATTACAGTATTTTCACCACTACCAAGCTATAATCGGCGGGCAGGCCGCTATGGGGCAAACTCTGATCAGATGGTAAGTTATATACCAAGCCTTGTATGGTCGAGTGCCTATGAGTGATCCTAGAATGGCCGAGATGCAGAGCCTAGTATGGACGAGAGCCTATGAGCGGGACTACTACGGTAGAGCAGTTACACGTACCGAGCCTTATAAGGCCGGACATCTATTTTACTTACTATATTGAGAGAGTTGAGTCAATATCAACAGGTAAGCATATCTTCAGATTATCTTTGACTCCCAGTTACTTTCAGTTATTATTTTATCAGTTTCGTTTCAGTTTTCAGTTATTTTGTTGCCTTACATACTCGGTACATTATTTTGTATTGACGTCCCTTTTGCAGAAGACGCTGCATTTCATGCCTACAGGATCCTAATAGACAGTTGGACACACCCTCCCAGCTGACAGAGTCAAACATCAGCTTGGTTGGTAATCTCTATTTTATATATATAGGTTTAGGCCTAGGAGTCCATATTATATATATATATATATAATATG
>ML435840.1:164675-256798 GCA_005239525.1 Nicotiana knightiana
AACCTATATATATATATATATAGGTTTGATGGGTAGGTTGAGGACTTCTCTCGACCATGATAAAGTTCCATTATCTCTAGAGGCTAGTAGATAAGTCTTGTATATTTTGTTTATCAGTAGATTTTCATGGCAGCTTCGTCAGCCTGCACATTTATTAGCTTTTGGGTATGTTTATCTCTCATACGAGAGAGACGTTATTTTCAGATGATTCAGAATATGGCCTCACCGGCCTAAGTTAAGGGTTACCCCTCCAGAGTTCACAGTTACAGAGTGGTATGATCGTGCCATGTATCGACCGGGTGCCGACCACGCCTCTTCAGGTTTGGGGCGTGAAAAACATGGTATCAGAGCAGTTCTATCCTAGGGAGTCTACAAGCCATGCCAAGCAGATCCTTGTTTATAGATGTGTGTGCACCACATTAAATAAACATGAAGCTACAAGTCATTTAGGAGTCTGTTACCCTTCTTTCAAATCCAAATCGTGCTACAAAGCTGAGTTATTAGAGTTTGAGCGAAGACTTATATTTGCTAATGATATGGCGATGCTTTCAATAAGAAAAATTACAGCTAGCCAGAGGGATAATACAACAGCATGTAAGGGCACTAGTAGAGAGAGAGTTCTTGACGATGTAGCCCTATTAGATCGTGCATATCAAATGGTGCACTCTATAATAGTACAGTCAGATATGAATATTAGAACGTTTAGAAATATCAAAACACATATAGTGGAATCCTAGAAGGGATAAATATTTTCCTTAGGCGACACGAAGATCCAGTGAGATGGAGCAAGGGGAGATGAAAGTGAAAGAATACTTTGTTGAAGTTTTCAGAAAAAAGTAATAGACAGAGATAGTAGCAGGAGAATAAGAAGAGAGTAAATGTAGCATTACGAATAAGATGTGATAAAAGGGTGAAAATGGTAAATCATAATATGGTAGGACGACAGAGTCTATAGCCAATTAAAGGAAAAGATAACAGTTGACAGGCCTTGAGACTATAAAAAAATATATGCCATAAAGTCATATCCTTATTTTGAGAAATGAGTTGGTGACTCCAACATGATCGCAAGAAGACGAAATTTAGATCCTCGGGGTAATAGAAATTAGTACGGGCTAGTAAACAAGAGAAAAAATCGAACATGATTTAGGGACAGAAGGACTTGATAATAGTTGGCATCGTGAGAACTTCACAGATCGCATTTAGACAATGATAAAATGGACAATGGAAGAATAACATTTAAACGCCATTCAGGAAGACGCTTCCTTAAAGCAAGCATTGTGAGCAGAGTTAAGCTTAAGGAACTAAGTGTTCCAATTATAGTAGGTGTCACCCTCGCACATAAAAAAATCAGTTATCCTTGGTACAGAAGGGTTATCGCAAGGCGAGTAAGAGTTAATGAAGATGTGAAAAGATTCCAAAGATGAAGGGGTAAAACATATATAGGTAAATCTTCACATTATTAAATGTTAGTACTCCCTAAAGGGGGAAAGATGGTGTGATATGGAATTATGTTGGAGTTAAGTGGTTTGGATAACTATAGAATAGTAAAAATGCATAAGGAATGAGATAGCATTATTAAGATCATACAGATATGTAACGGCTCCAGAACATTATTTAAGAACAACACAGGGGAGGGGCATTCATGACGTCCAAAATCACTACTAAAAAGTAAATGGACACGGTCGCATGCAATATAATTTATCCAACTATGAGTCGGGGTCGAATCCCACAGGAAATAATATGTAGGTGATTAAGAGTGTAAGAGAATTATCACTTATTATGCAATGCGAAACACTTGGAATTTGATTGTGAAAATGTTTATACCTAAATGGAATAATGTAAACTAACCTAGAAAGCAAGTAAAATGATTCATGGCTACAAGCATGGGTGCATCGGGAATTACACTCAAGTAACGATCTAATGTATTTCACGATTTTATATATATGAGCGAGTTTATGTTAATTAGCCTCGGGTAACAATTCTATATTAGCTTCTTCCGAAGACAAACAAGACTTCCTAATTGAATTATCCCTAAAACAATCAAGATATTAAGCACGCCCGAATATGGCTACAAGTAGTTCAACCCTATCCCTAGGTAGAATCTATAAAATCAGGGTTAAAGCCTCAAGATCTTGATAATTAATCTTCCCCAACCCCAAATAATCTTTCCCAAAATTAATTCGAAGTTAATGGGTAAGTTCTAGGGTTAACTAATCCCTTTGGAAACATTAAAGAACAAGAATAATTAAAGAAATAATAACTCACTTCAATATAATCAAAATTCGTTCAATACATAAGCACAACAAGATATTTAATCCATACTTTAAATATGAATATTTCCATAAACAAGATTCAAGTGTTGGAAAAAATACTACAAACTTAATATTCAATACAAAGCAAGGAAATGAAGAAATGGGCATAAATGAGTAAGAAATTCTCAACCAAAAGCTTCAAATCTTCAAGACCCAAGTGTGTGTGCAAGAACCCTAGCTTACAAAACTTGTTCTCTCTAGTCTAAGGACTGAAAATAAGCCAAAAGATATCCCAAAGATGAGCTAGGTCGTGTATTTGTGGGTTTGGAATTGAGGAGATGTGAATTTGCAAGTCTGCCCAGGTCTGAAGCCCGTTGACAACACCTGCGGAAGGATCCTCGCAGGTGCGGATAGCCTAACGCAGAAGCGGCAATTGATGAGAAGCACTGGTTCCGTAGAAGCGGACATACACGCGCAAATGCGCGACCGTAGATGCGGACCTTAAGCGCAGGTGCACTTTCGCAGATGCGATTCCTGCCTTCCAGGCCTTCTTCCGCACATGCGAGATTGCAGAAGTAACCAATGTTCCGCATATGCGGAATCACTAAAGAGTTTTGCATTGTTTCAACCCTTTTTTGCTCAATTCCACTTCAATTGAATTCAACCCTCTTCATTGAATCATTTACCTGAAAACCTAATAATACACACCATAAATGACCTCATATTATTATTAGTGGACGCAAAATCTAAAGACAAGAGAATAGAATGAGTGGTAAAATCACCATTCATCAACACCCCCAACTTAAAGCTTTTGCTTGTCCTCAGGCAAATCAAAACCAACAATTTAATGAGGTTATACCATTTAAAGCACAAGTAGTATTGCCATCATCTACAAATCACATTCTCCAATTAAGCACTATACTTATGGATTTGGTTGGTACTAATAATTAGGATCAAGCACGTGAATCTTAACCAAATAGTTCCCTCATTAAAAAAAACACTTTCAAGAAATGCAAAGGGGTTTCAAAATAATCAAGTGACAACAAGAAACCTCAAGAAGTGACTCAAAAGCACTAGTCTACTACATATGCCCAATTTACTCATTACCGAATACGTCAATGTCACCAATTCATCCTAATTCATGTGCCCTCACAAGAACGGAAGTCCCATAATCACCATATTTATAATAACAACACAAGGGACAAATGCACAAAAACACTCACTTTCAACAAAGAATTTCAAGAGTTACAAAATATTATGTCATAAGCTTGCCCTTATTTTAACTTGCCGCCTATTCAAGAACATTTGGTTGGAGATCCCATAAGGAACTTTTATGCTTGTAATGTAGGTTTAGTAAAGGGTCGAATAAGCATTTGGGATACAAGTGAATGCACCCTCCTTGAACACTACTCACATTTGTCTTTCTTTTTGTACTTTGCTTCTTTTTAAACCACATAGCCCTTATTAGCATCTAAATACCAACATAGAACCACCTTAAAGTACCTCTATAAATTTCTCAAGACTCCATGTGTATATATATATATATATACATATTTTTCTATTTTCTCTTTTATTTTTATATATACAACTATTTTCTTTTGGAGCTTGAGTAACTTCATATAAACAACTTTGAGGTATATGTTTCTACGCTCAATGTACAACCTTACCAATTTCCAACTTGACACCAATAACCCCAACTTAGGATTTTAGCCTTATTCTCAATATTCAAGCAGGGACGAGTTCAAAAAAGGGAATTATTTCTCAAAAGGGTAAAGATTTGTAATGAGGTGGCCAAATAAAAGGTTAAAGGTTCAAATGGGGTAAACTAGTGATAACATTTATTCAATGGTAGGCCTGAAAGGCTAAAGAGTTCACAAAGAATGTCTAAGGTCATACCTCCAACCAAACATAATTTACATTAGCATTAAAAGACCAACCGGACAAGTTTTAGATGAAGAAGTAAACACAGGAATTATTATAACAAAAGCTAACACACATGGCACATGAACTAATTAAGACGGATCAATTTCTCTTCTTACTAAAAGCATTTAGACCAATAGCATGCCAACTTGTGGGAAAAGAGTTTCCAGATGAGCCAAAAAAGTTGTCATACAAATTATTCTTCCCCATGCAACTTACTTTTTCAATTTAAAACCAAAATTCAGAAGGGTATTCTTAATTCATAATTCACATACAAGAGAATAATTTTGTTAGTACCAAATAATCCAAAAGTCTCCACATAACAAAACAAGACTAATTTCCTTAAGAAAGTCGTCACGCCATCCATCATAGGGAAAAATCACCCGGTTTAACACATAAATGTTCCTCGGGAAAGAACCGTAGCATACAGAAAATCCAAGGAAATACTACTACAGAATTAAGATATAAACTAAAACTACTAAAGAAGATAAAATAAACACTAAAGCAATAAAAATAAAATAACAAAAACTATTTAAAGAAACTAAAATAACAAAAGCAACTAATACTAAATGAATAAAAATAACATAAACTAAAAATTAATAAAGATAATAAGTAAAGAAAGAAAAATAAAATAGAATAATAAAAGTGACTAATTTGCAAATATACAACCAATCACAACTACGCTCGGCAAGAGCACATTATAAGCAATAATAAAACCAGCCCTGCAAAGGCACACAATATCTATACCACAACATAAACCCAGTACGAGAACAGATATAGCATCAATATACGAATAAAGTATACTCCCTAAATCCACCCCCGACTAAAAACATTGTAGTGTCCTCACTGCACAATATCAAAATAAAATAAGAGTAGTTTGAGGGTCTCCCTGAGGTCTGCATCAGACTAGCAGACTGCGGGAGAAAGGCTATCATGGCTGCGGAGAACTCTCAGCCTCATCATCATCAGTATTATCAGGATCATCAGCATCAGCACTCAACATGAAAGAGTACTCTTCGCTATCCTCAGCATCAGCAACAGGTAGCTTCCTGCTTGGCTGCCCCCATTTAAAGATGGCTTTGATGCCTCTCCACATTTTGATCATAAACTTGCCTTTCTTCTTCTTTCTCGCTTTCTCCTTTTCGAAGTATGGCTGAAGATCTATATGTGCCTTGTCCAAGTTGCCATAGGTGGCCTCGAGTCTGCCAACAGATGCTGCTATCTTCTCCTGAAACTATGCGTGCTTTTTCTATGCATCTAAGTAGGTCTTCATATCATCCCTGGTGAAGTACTCGGTCCTAGGCTGGGGGTGTGAGGGTCCAATGGGGAGCTGTGACACTAAGTCAAGGATGACGCCAAGTTAAGAGTGCAACATCCCAAATGGTCCCTTAGGCACTACTGCCTATGAGGATGACTCTGGTCCCCCTGCAGTGGTGACTTTCCTCTTCTTGCTCTTGATTGCACTGCCCTTTCCCGTTACTCCCAACGGATGAAAGGTTTTGTCAGCCAGCAACCAATGATCGCTGCTTCGCACCTCAACCTCTTACCGCCTACACAACTCTGTGATCAGTGAGGGAAACATCAACCCTGGGCTATCATCGTGCAAGTACTCTCTCAACTCCCTCAGGATATACTGGCCGACATTCATAGGAATGCCGTCAAGAAGGCATGCAATGATCAAGGCGCTGGTGTATAAGACATCTGAAACATTTCCACAGGGTGATACCCTGTTGTAGAGGATGTAGAACCATATTTTAGCTTCAGCTGTGAAGTCGATCGATTTCAAACCCCTTCTCTTGTTGGCCCATTTTACTCTCATGCTTGAGGGATAGAGTTTAGACACAAGTCATTCTCCGTTGTTGCAATTATCCTTTTCTAGTACTGGTTCGAGTGGATGGTCAGCAATCCCGATTATGTCATTAATCTGATTAGTCCAAAACTTCACTGTCTTGCCCCTTATGGTGAGTTGTGGGTCGGTGAAGTTTGTACGCTTAAGATTAGCATAAAATTCACGAACCTACTCCTCATTGGCTTTGCACGGAGTGGGCATAAAGCACGACCAGTCGGAGGCTTGTAAACGGACATAGAATTCTGGGAGTAGCTCGACCAATTTCTCCCCGGCGATCCCCTTTTCAAGCACTATCTTTTTGGTGAGGAGGTTGTCATAATACCGGCGGTGACAATCATCCGACATGAAGTGTGAATGGTCAAATTATTCATTCACAACTTCCTCCTCAATTTCATGATCAAGCGAGGCATTTTCATTCATGTTCGGGTCCATTTTAGCTCAAAGTACCTTCAAAAAATCAAAACAATGTTAGTTGGGCACTAAAATCATGTTAGGAAATTTAAAAGAAAGCAATTAGGCCAAAGAATCGAGTGGAACGATCCCCGGAAGCTCTAGATGCAAAGCTACTATAATTGGGAATTTTGCCCAGTTTCCGCACGTGCGAAAGTAACATCGCAAGTGCGGTCCCGCTTCTTCGGGTTTTCATCCGCTTCTGCGGTTCTCACCACAAATCGCACCTACGGAACTTTCAATGCAGGTGCGAGGCTGCATCTGCAGTACTTCATTCGCTTCTGTGATGTTCGTCTGTGTGTTCAAAAGCCAGAATTTTCGACTCGTTTGCTTCTCAAACAAGATTTTTAGCACATAATTTATACTCAATACATCTAAATTAGTGCACTACATGAACCTACGACTCTATTAAACCAGATTTTGTGGTACTTAACAAACGCGTTCCTTTTGGATAATTCGTCGAACACGTTGCAAGTAGTGAGAATTTATGCTTCACGCACAAAAAATTGGGTACTCAGGTTTCTCCCAAAATTATTGTTCAATAACAACGGCACACACTAATCATACTCTCAACCAATATCCCTCACTCCTAAAACTAACAGTGATATTAGAAATAAAGAAAAAAATTGAAAACGTGATTGTAGGATAGATGAGATTAAAAAGAAGAAAAAGAAACGAGAAGTAGATGAGAGACATGGTACCTATGTGGTCTTGTGCGTGAGAATTCGAGTTAGAGAAGATGGTGTGAGAGATGAGAGGAGTTTCAGTTTGGAGGAAAAACGTTAGAATATACCTGATGAAATGAGGTTTTATTTCATTAAACCATCCTGATACCCGCACCTGTAACTCTAGAAGCGCTTCTACGAAGCCGCTTCTGCGTGTTTTTCATCACTTCTGCCTATTTTTTGCATCTGCGCCTTGGTTTCCGCTTATACGTGAGCGTAATTGCGTGCTTATGTCGGCAAGTGCGGTTGCACCAAACATCAGCTGGGCAGATTTTGGCAGCCACTGTTTTGGCTTGTTCCAACACTTCAAACACCTTAATTCAACTCCAAAAAATCTGAAATTTTGCAGATTAGTCAAAAAGAACATAATAAGATATTCTAAAAAAGAAAATTTCAAAAACGACCGAAAAATTTGAAAAATAATGGGTTTCCTCCCACCAAGCACCAAATTTAACATCGTGTCATGACGCGGATACCCTTTACCACTTTTCTCGCACTTGGACGATATGAATTGGGCACCTAACTTGGAATCAAGCTTGTGACCACGAGCAGTGGGGGGTGGTAAGTTTATGATCAAGCCAAACTTTAATGTCTTCATTTTGCGTTTCTTGGCTTTCATGTGAGGAATGACATTTTGCCTTCTTATTCCCTAAAATGGTAAGATGTATGGCCTTTTCCTTTCCTCCTCTCTATCCCCCATTGACTCGTGTAGTTCAATTCTCATATCACCACACAATTCCAATGTTGAAAAATGCTTGGAATGTGACATCAAACCTCTAAATTGAAAATTCTTCCCGGATTTTGACATCCTCTTTTTCCCTCGGACTAGAGTCAATCTCAACCATATTTTCAATTACACCGGTTGACTCTAATTCCATATTTTTCTTGGTACCATTAACAAGCATAGAGTCGGTTGGCGTATGTTCAATTCTTGATTCCTCAAAGTAAATCTCACTTTCTTCCTTGGAGTTGGACTCTTCTTGACCTTGTTTCACACTTTCAAATTGATAGGCATAATGAGCCTCAATCAATGATTTCATTTGATCTTCCAAAGTGCGGATAGTCTCATCATTTCAATGTATTGTTTTAAGTCCTCGAGTGCCAAGCTTTGCTTCTCCTCATTTTCAAGAATGGCCCCCAACATGAGCATCGTCCTCTCATCTTTAGCATTTGAGAGTTCTTCTTGGTTTTGGTCAATTGCGGATTTTTGGATTCCACTTCTAAGGAAGGTTCTTGGCTATCATTCACTTCCGAGGCTTTTTGGATCTCTAAAGCTTCAAGCATTTCTCCCATTTGTGAGTGCAACCTTTCAAGCCCCAAATCAGTTTGGAGGTTATTTTCCAAAAGTTCATCCAAAGCATTTTGCTCTTTATTTCAACCTTCAAGTAGGCATTCTAACATGAGCTTGAACTCTCCATTTTGACCATGCTCAACTTCTTCTACTTCCATGTCCCTATGCTTTCCATCACAAAAAGTAGAATCATCGTAGCGGTAGATTGGGGAAGGGAAGGACAAATAAGAAAAATTATCCCAATGACCATTTTGATGACCACACTTATCACAAATACTCCACTCATGGGTTTGAAATTGTTCTCACAATCCACCCCGGAAGAATTTAAATAAAGTTTCCACGAGTGTGGTCCTCCACAATAAGGACAAGGGTCATCAAAGTATGAAAAACTACCATCCGACCAATTTTCACTACATGATGCCATTTTACAACAACTAAGAAAAAAAACAAGAAGAAAAACAAAGATAAGAAAACTAATTACACAAATATTCACAAGTTTGGACCAAAGCACTTACGCTTACTTCTCAAACAACCTAAATATGCCAAATTGTTCCCCGGGAACCGCGCCAATTTTGATGACGTCCAAATCCACTACTAAAAAGTAAATGGACACGGTCGCATGTTATAACGACCCGACCGGTCGTTCCAAGAGTTTAGCCTTGTTTCCCCCGTTTCTGTTTCATTTTATGTGGTTCAGCTTCATTTATGTGTGTGGGATTGGTTGGTTCGGGTTCAGAGTGGTCATGGTGAGCATTGAGGCAATTAGTCTCTCAAGGTGGCCTAATAGTTGAGAAAGTAAACTAAGAGTTGACTTATTGGTGAACGACCTTGAAATACGGATTTTATGGCTCAGATAGCTTCGTTAGGTGATTTGGAACTTAGGAGTGTGTTCAGAATATTTTTGTGATGTCCATAGTAGAATTAGGCTTGAATTGGCGAAAGTTAGTTTTTGGCGATTTCTAGTCGGCAGTGGAAAATAGGCTATCAGGGTCGGAATGGAATTCCGAAAGTTGGAACAGGTTTGTAATGTCTTTTTGGATATGTCTGCCAAATTTCATGTCAATCGGAGGTGTTTTGGTTGGTTTTGGCATAGTTGGCGAAATTTGGAAGTTTCAAAACTCATAGACTTGAAATTGATGTAATTTTGGTGTTTTCGTATTGTTTTTGGTGTTTCGAAGGCTCGACTAAGTTGGAATAATGCTATGGGGTGTGTTGGTATGTTTGGTTGGGGACCCGAAGGGCTCGAGATTGATTTCGGATGGTTGGCAGAGTTTTGAAATTGGAAAATCTCAGAAAATAGCTGTTGGTGTGAAGTTCTGGTGTTGACCGCACCTGCGGTAGGGCAGCCGCAGATGCAATGTCGCAGGTGCGAAGTTTTGGCCGCACATACGAAGCCACAGGTGTGGAGGATTGGCCGCAGGTATGAGTTTTGTCCGTTAAGAAGGATTCCGCAGGTGCGCACCTGGGACCGCAAGTGCGGGTCCGCAGGTGTGACTAAATGTCCGCATGTGCGGAAATGACTGGCAGAAACAGTATATAAAGGGCCTCCGTGAAATTCATTTCATTTCACCATTTTTACATGCGGGAGGAGCTCCTTTGAAGGTAAATTGGAGAGGGGATTCGTGATTCTTCAGTGAAGGTAAGTTCTCGAGTTATTACCATCATTTCTATGCTATTTAGATTCAGATTTGGCTTGTATTTGGAGAATTAAATTAAGAAAAGTTTGGAAAATGGGAGGAAAATTGGGAAAATACTTTTGGTGCGTTGAGTGGGCAATTGAGGTCGGATTTTTTGTAAATTTGGTATGGGTAGACTCGTAAGGGAATAAGGATTCTTTTGGTGCGTTGAACTATGTAGATGTTATAGGAGAAGGTATAACTGTTTGGGCCCGACCCTACTTGGTATATATACATGGGAGAACGTTATTTTTGAGAGATTGGACAGATTTGAGACAGAGATTCGACCAAAAGAGGCAGAGACACAATAGGAGCAAGGCGGGAAATTCTTCTACGAGTTTTTCCTTCCTCTTCTTATTTTTCATTCTTGGTTATGACTTTTAGTATTGTATTTTTACATACTATTATGAATAGGTAATTTGTTATCTAGGGTTTTGATGGAAACTTTTGTAGGATAAATTCTTGTTATGTTTTTATATAATTGAGCCGTTGGATTTCTCTACTTGTTCAACTACGTGTTTATTGTTGTTGATTGACTGGCCATCGATTGATTGTGCCTATTTGTTATGTGTTGCTTGAGAAGAGATACATATTTAGGTGGTTGTTGAACAACATCACTCCTAACATATGTGAGAAATCAATACAGCAGGTGTAAAGGTAGGTTTAGAAAGAACAAAGCCTTGACGTGGTCATAATGAGCGGTTAGATAAAGCCAACTAGCGTAGTTTGAGAGAATATGTCTAGTAAATTATTGTACTTGCTCAAGAGAGAGAGAGAGAATTACGGCACCTAAAGTGCTCATGACCAGTAGAGAATACATAGGTGAAATTATAGAAATCATAGTGAGAAGGATTCCGACAGTTGGGGAAATCATAACTCTAGACGTCCTAAATTTAATCTCCAACCCTTAACATCTTTAGTTGTTAATTTATTGCTTTAGTTTCTTAGTTAATAAGTTAAAAATAAATATTGTAATCTCAATAAATTAGGAAATAGTTTGGACTTGCGTTTCTTAGCAATATTGAACAATTATAGTAAAACCTTAGTTCTCTTTGGGGTTTCGACTTCGGACTTATAAACCGGATTATATTTGCACCGATCGCTTATCCTTTTTAGCACTAGAGTTGGGAGTGATCAAATTTTGGCGTCGTTGCCAGGGAACTAACGGTGTAGCTGTAGGTGTACATATTTCTAGGTTGTAAGTTTGAACTTTTATTTTTGTTTTCTTGTATTAGATTATTTATTTATTTTTAATTTTTTTAATTTTTATCTGAGAGACATGGCATATTGAAATTATGAGAGTTTTGATGTTGGTAATTCTACTTTTGATCCTCGTTATGCATATTATGGAGGAAACCACCCAAGGCAAAATTATCAAAATATTTCTGAGAGTGAGTTATGTGCACCAACTCAATCTTATGTGTGGAATGTGTGTGATATGTGTGGTGGTCAAGATGGTCACTTTCATGGTTGTGCTTATGTTTCTTATCTTCTCCTAACCCCTTACTTTGATGGTTCTTCTTTTTCTTGTGAAGTTAATAGGAACAAAGAACTTAGGTATGAGGACCTGAAAGAGATCGAGGATATACTAAAGTGCCTTATGGAACAATATGATGAGATACAACTGTGGGTACAAAGTCAAGAGGCAACTATTCACAACTTGGAGGCTCAAGCGAATAAAGTAATTGAACCTTGTAAAGCGCAACAAGTTGACATTTTGGTTAGTAGCCAATATGAGTATGAATTGGCGGCAGAAATTTCCATTGTACTGGAGGATTTAAAAATATACGAGGATGATCTAGAGGAGAAGGCCAGAGTAGAACACCAACAATCAATCGAACTAGATTTTGAGGATGCCGATGTCGTAGAAGAGATACTAGAGTCAACCAAGGATATTGAGGATACATATTTAGTTGACTCTAGTGTCATTAGTGTTAAGGGTGTTGACAATCCCAATGGTTATGTAGTTGAGCGCATTGGTCGACACTCCAAGCATCTTCCCATATTGTGTATGGATGATGATATGGAAATATAGTCATCCGAACCAATTTAAGAGTCAAGGAATGAGGAACAAGGTGCATTATTCTGGAATTCTTCTTGACAGAAAGTCAGGATTACATATCTCATACAAAGGCCAAGGAGTGCAGAATAATACATTATTTCCTTGGGCCGGTTAGATTCGTTCCACCGCCCCCATGACCATAATCATAAACTTGAAGTCAAATTGGGTGTTTAATTCTTAAGTTCGAAGTGGAGGCAAAAAGTGATCCGCGTCGTGCCACGATGTTAAATCAAGCGCTTGTTGGGAAGAAACCCAGCTTTACTGCTTTCTTTTATTTTATTTTGTTTGTTTATTTTTTCTAATTGTATTATTTTTGTAGTGTCGATTTTTTATTTTTAGGAGCATGGAATGCAAAGCCATTGGAAGGATGCTATAGCAAACCAGAAGGTCGGAACTAAGTGTGAGCTACCCGCACGAAGGACCAGGCTTGGGAGAAGTCTGAGTACCCCATGAAATGCTAGTGCTTCGGCCTTTGTCCTACCAGAGAGTTTTTCTTTATATGGGTGTGCATTGGGGACAATGCACAATTTTAAGTGTGGGGTGAGGAGATCTTCTAGGTAACTTTCTATGCTATTTTAGTTATGTTAGTTTAATGGAATAATTATTTTGTTTACAAAAATAGAAAAGATTCGACTTTTTACAATTTATTTTATGCTTACTGTTTTCGAAACTCAGCATGATTTACACTATTTTGAGATTTAAACTGATGATTTAGGTCGAGTAACCTATTTTACTGATTCGCTCGAGGGGCCTTTTGAGTGGTTCCGCTGAGTGAGGCCGAGGGCCTGATTGTGAGGTGCTGAGTGATGGTGAGGTGCTGAGTGATTGATGTCATGATTTGGCTTGTTTATAGAGCTTGGGCTGTAGGAGCCCCTCCGGAGTCTGTACACACCCCCAGTGAGTGCCAAGTATCGAGTGCCGAGTGCCGAGCGATGAGTGATTGGAAGGCATGAGTGACTGTGAGGTGCTGAGGGACTGATTACGAGTGATGGTGAGGTATGCCCGAGAGGCTGATTATGAGTGACTGTGAGGCATGCCCGAGGGGCTGATTATGATATATCTTTTTTCCAAGGGGCTACTGATGATTTTACTACTTTCACTCCGAGTTATGAAATATGTTTTGCCTGAGGGGCTACTGATGATTTACTACTCTCACTCTGAGCTTATGAAATATGTTTTTCCGGAGGGGCCTCTATATGATTCATTTCATTTTTATACTAAACCTTTCGGTTGAAGTTATTAAACATATGCATTCCTTAAAGGATTTTTCTGAAGATGATTTTTTAGGCGTGATGATTTCACATATCTATGATATACTGTTGGAAGAAAGGATTTGTCTCTTGTGATTTGATGACATTGATTTTATGTGTTTCTTGCTGCTCAGACTTGATTTATTTTCATTACTACTGAGTTGGCGTACTCACATTACTCCCTTCACCTTGTGTGCAGATTCAGGTGTTAGGGCACGGTGAGCTGTCTATCTGTTCCAGAGATTCTCGGAGGTTTGCGAGGTGGTTGCATGCGTCCGCAGTCCTGCTCCCTCTCTTGTTTAATGTTATAGAATTTATTTTCGTTGAGTTGTATATTTATGTAGATTCTCATGACCAGTGACTCTGGGTTCTCGGGGGTTGTATTTATTATTCAGTATAATTTTGACTATTTTATAAATATTTAAGGGAAACCTTATGGGTAATCGGTATAGTAAAGTTGTCAATGGAAGTTTATCATGAATTGAGTGAAGTTTGGCTGGACTAGTTCCATGATAGGCGCCATCAACGACTGGCCTGGATTCGGGGTCGTGATAGATTGGTATCAGAGCGCTAGGTTACATAGGACTCGCCCGGTCATAAGCAGGTTTAGTAGAGTCTTGCGGATCGGTACGGAGACGTCTGTACTTATCTTCGAGAGGCTGCGGAACCCTTAGGAAAATCTCACATTTTTAAAATTCTTTTCGAGCGAATCCATTGTATTCAGCCAAGAGCGTAAATCTTGAATTCCTTCCATGTATTCGAGCGTGCCCGAGAGCGCCTGGTATCAGCTGTGCATCGACGGCTTGTGGCTTCCATGGATGAGATGTGATTTTGGCATATTGTACATGGTCCAGTCTGGAGGACTTGAGGCTGGATTCATTCTATGGCTTGATTGCCGAGATTTTCGTAGTGTGGGCACATGTAATTGGGGACTTGTATATCCGTTCGTGTTCTTATTGATGAGAATTGGTGACTAGATGCCTATGTGGTGGGTGTGATTTGGTGGTTAGATGTGTTCATATTGTGAATTGTGTCGAAAGAGGTGGCTGGAAATGTGGTAAGATTTATTGAGTGTGTGATTTCTGTCTCGATTTGGTATGTGGACTTGAGTTGTGAGTATGATTGGAAGACCTCTTATGTTGTGTAGTTGTGGAGTGAAGCGGATTTCTCTATTGGGTTATGAGTTCCTGGCGATGTCTTCTGAGTTGATCGTTTGCCCCAGTAACGTTCATGTATTTGATTAATGGTGTATTCTAGCCATATTAGCACTCTTTGTTATTGTATTCATTGATGGCGTCCTGGCATATTCGCGTAGCCAGGAGTAGCATACTCAGTATCTGAGGATGGCATTATAAGGATTCAGGGAGAGAAGGCTCTATGCCAATTCTCCAAGAGTGAATTTTTGCTCAGTTCAGTAGCATTCTTGGGACACGTGGTGTCCGGTGAAGGTATCCATGTGGTCACTCATGTGTGGGTAGAGCTTCCAGAAGCTCGAGATTTCTGTGACCACCGCTCCGGTGTTAGTTCTACCATCGGCTTCAGGTTTTTACCGCATATTGTGGTGCCTCGAGAGTAGGCGTTGGTTGTGTTCAGATGCAGGAAGGGGCAGTGATTGCATGATAGTTCTGGTCTTCAGAAGTGTATGGAGAGATAGCAATTGAGGCTAGACCGTCCAGAGTGGGTTTTGAACCGCAAATTTACTTGTAGAAGTGCACCTAATAATTATTGCTCCATAAGAGTCCTTGAGCATGCTTTCACACACATATCTTTAAGTAATTTTGAAGAAATATAATATTGTTATACATGATTTAGGGAAATAAGTATGAATTCACGTGAACCCACAAAGAGGTAGATACGCCCTCATCAAGCATCTTCCAACACGAACCAGTTGAGGAAAAGTAATATGTCAATTTCTTGATGAATACATGAGATACTAAATTTATAGGGGTCAAACATAATACACATATGATGATTCTTCCCATCTCAATAAAGCGAGTTACTCGTAATTAGATAGTTTTAATTTTCGCTAATCCTACCAAGAATGGGAAAATATTTTTCAAAATATTTTTTCAACTTTTCCCACCCAACAAACCCCGACCCCCACCCCACACCCACCCATAACCCCCTCCCTTCCCAACCCCCAGCCCCCTCCCCCCAACTCACCCGCCCTCCCAACCTCCTCCCCTCCACCCCCACCCTAATGTTTCCCTAATATATATATTTGTCAAAAAAATATTTTCTATTCACTAACCAAATACTAGAAAATATTTTTCGGAAAATATTTTCACTCACCAACCAAACATGAGAAATAAAGTGATAAAACTACTTATTTTTGAAAAAATATTTTCAAGGAAATTATTTATTATTTCAAATTGAATTGTATAAAGCAAATCCTAAAAAAAATTAGGGAATAGTTATCCCTCCTTTTTCTTTTGTCTTTTAGAATTACATTATTTAGATGATGATGCGTTATAATTACGTATTTTAGTCGCTTATTACACTTTAATTGAGTTTGACCTTTAATCGCTAGTGTTTTGCATTAATTGCGTATTTTATGCCTTGTAGGAGTGATTCTGAACTATGTAGATTTTATGGAATGAATTCAAGTGATCGGGAGCTTTAAAGTCTGATTAAAATCCCAAGGAATTAAGTCGGGATCGTGTTCGGGGGTCAAATTTGATAGTTAAAAACATACGAAGACTCGAGCAGGTATATTGCGCACTGTCTAGTAAAATAGACATAACTCTTTGATCCGAACTCCATTTGGTCTATATAATATATGGTTGGAAAGCTTCCGATGTATTCTCTGGCATTGATTTGATTAAAGGAAAGGTAAAGCCTTCATTTCAAGCTTTGAAACTAAGTTCGCTATTCGGTCAATGATAGGCTTTAGGCCTTACCTTACATTTTAGGGGTTTTTCTCTTCTACTTAAGTTCTTAGCTAGGCTGATGCCTTTGCTAACTCAAAGATATAAAACTTTCATGTTTTACGTTTTTTCAAATTCCTAACATAACAGGGTGAAAAATGCGCGAAACAATGCACTGGGAAAATACCGCGCCCGGATTGTGGCCGCGAGCGTTCAGGCCTGGAAACTTGTCCTTTTTCGCGTAGGAGAAGGTATAATTGTTTGGGGCCGACCCTACTTGGTATATATACATGGGAGAACGTTATATTTGAGAGATTGGACAGATTTGAGACAGAGATTCGACCTAAGGAGGCAGAGACACAATAGGAGCAAGGCGGGAAATTCTTCTACGAGTTTTCCTTCCTCTTCTTATTTTCCATTGTTGGTTATGACTTTTGGTATTGTATTATTACATACTATTATGAATAGATAATTTTTCATCTAGTGTTTTGATGGAACCTTTTGTAGGATAAATTCTTGTTATGTTATTATATAATTGAGCCGTTGGATTTCTCTACTTGTTCAACTACGTATTTATTGTTGTTGATTGACTGGCCATCGATTGACTGTGCCTATTTATTATGTGTTGCTTGAGAAAAGATACATATTTAGGTGGTTTTTGAACAACATCACTCTTAAAATATGTGAGAAATCAATACAGCAGGTTTAAAGGTAGGTTTAGAAAGAACGAAGCCTTGACATGGTCATAATGAGCGGTTAGATAAAGCCAACTAGCGCAGTTAGAGAGAATATGTCTAGTAAATTATTGTAGTTGCTCGAGAGAGAGAATTAGGGCACCTAAAGTGCTCACGGCCAGTAGAAAAAACATAGGCGAAATTATAGAAATCATAATGAGAAGGATTCCAACAGTTGGGAAAATCATAACTCTAGACGTCCTCAATTTAATCTCCAACCCTTAACATCTTTAGTTGTTAATTTACTGCTTTAGTTTCTTAGTTAATTAGTTAAAAATAAATATTATAATCTCAATAAATTAGGAAATTGTTTGGACTTGCGTTTCTTAGCAATATTGAACAATTATAGTGAAACCTTAGTTCTCTTTGAGGTTTCGATTTCGGACTTATAAACCGGATTATATTTGCAACAATCGCTTATCCTTTTTAGCACTAGAGTTGGGAGTGATCAAATTTTTGCGCCTTTTCCGGGGAACTAACGGTGTAGCTGTAGGTGTACATATTTCTAGGTTGCAAGTTTGAACTTTTATTTTTGTTTTCTTGTATTTGATTATTTATTTATTTTTAATTTTTAATTTTCTTAGTTTTTATCTGAGAGATATGGCATCTTGGAATTATGAGAGTTTTGATGTTGGTAATTCTACTTTTGATCCTCGTTATGCATATTATGGAGGAAACCACCCAGGGCAAAATTATCAAAATATTTCCAAGAGTGAGTTATGTGCACCAACTCAATCTTATGTGTGGAATGTGTGTGATATGTGTTGTGGTCAAGATGGTCACTTTCGTGGTTGTGCTTATTCTTCTTATCTTCTCCTAAACCCTTACTTTGATGGTTCTTCTTTTTCTTGTGAAGTTAATAGGAACAAAGAACTCAGGTATGAGGACCTGAAAGAGATCGAGGATATACTAAAGTGCCTTATGGAACAATATGATGAGATACAACTGCGGGTACAAAGTCAAGAGACAACTATTCACAACTTGGAGGCTCAAGCGAATAAAGTAATTGAACCTTGTAAAGCGAAACAAGTTGACATTTTGGATAGTAGCCAATATGAGTATGAATTGGCGGAAGAAATTTCCATTATACTGGAGGATTTAAAAAAAATACGAGGATGAGCTAGAGGAGAAGGCCAGGGTAGAACACCAACAATCAATCGAACTAGATTTTGAGGATGTCGATGTCGTAGAAGAGATACTAAAGGCAACCAAGGATATTGAGGATACATATTTAGTTGACTCTAGTGTCATTAGTGTTAAGGGTGTTGACAATCCCAATGGTTATGTAGTTGAGCGCATTGGTCCACACTCCAAGCATCTTCCCATATTGTGTATGGATGATGATATGGAAATAGAGTCATCCAAACCAATTGAAGAGTCAAGGAATGTGGAACAAGGTGCATTATTCTGGAATTCTTCTTGCCAAAAAGTCAGGATTACATATCTCATACAAAGGCCAAGGAGTGCAGAATAATACATTATTTCCTTGGGCCGGTTAGATTCGTTCCACCGCCCCATGACCATAATCATAAACTTGAAGCCAAATTGGGGGTTTAATTCATAAGCTCGAAGTGGAGGCAAAAAGTGATTCACGTCGTGCCGCGATGTTAAATCAAGCGCTTGTTGGGAAGCAACCCAGCTTTACTGCTTTCTTTTATTTTATTTTGTTTGTTTGTTTTTTTTCTAATTGTATTATTTTCGTAGTGTCGATTTTTTATTTTTAGGAGCATGGAATGCAAAGCCATTGGAAGGATGCTATAGCAAACCAGATGGTTGGAACTAAGTGTGAGCTACCCGCACGAAGGACCAGACCTGGGAGAAGTCTGAGTAACCCATGAGATGCTAGTACTTCGGTCTTTGTCCTACCATGGAGTTTTTCTTTACCCTCTTGTATGTATGGGTGTGCATTGGGGACAATGCACAATTTTAAGTGTGGGGTGAGGAGATTGTCTGGGTGACTTTCTATGCTATTTTAGTTATGTTAGTTTAATGGAATAATTATTTTTTACAAAAATAGAAAAGATTGGACTTTTCCCGACAATAGATCTATTACAATTTTCTTGAGGAATTTAAGTCTAAATAGAAAAAAACAAAAAGATTTTATTTTGTTAGGTAGTGTAGTAATTCCCCCCTCGATTTTTCTTTGTGCCGCAGTTCTTTTTCAAGGGTTTTGTTTGAATCGGGTATAGTTAGTTTTTTTAGGAATAGGAGTCATTGTGTTGTGTTTTGAATTGAAGCAATATCTCTTGAGTAAGTACCTTAAATTGTATAAGCTGAAATTTCCTTAACTGCTTTCACTAGAGTGTCTTGATGAATCCAATCCTGGGTAAGTTAAGTGTCGTGTGTGTAAGGTTTGTGTGTTATTCTGTGCATTGCATTTGATGCTTAGAACTTGCCCTGTGTGTTTGCAAATCAAAATAGTAGTTTGTTCAGTCTTGGAAGTGATATAGGCGTTTCTTTGTTGAGCCAGATATGTATATTTTACCCGCCTAATTGTTAGGTATCGTAGTTAAACCTTTTGAGCCTGTAATCCTGTTTCTTTGGCAACCACATTATAAGCCTTACCCATTTGCTTGAATTAACCATCTATTTAAACCTTCTAAACTCTCATGAGCACTTGAAGTGTTATGAACTGTGTAAAAGTTAAAGTGTGGGTGGTTGGTTTGGCTTTTGAGTGGAACTAATGAAATAAGGAGAAAGGTGCATTGTTTTGAAAAAGTAAGAGCCACTTAAATAAATAAAATAAAATAAGAAAAAAAAAGTTGTATTGTTGTGAAAAAAAATTCCTTGATAGGCGGTGACTCTTGATGTAATTGTGCTTGTGCTTAAAGAAGTATAGGGTAAATACATTGATGTGAAGGCAGAGTTTGGTTTGACATAAGTATGAGGTTTGAATGTTAAAGTATATGTATTAAAGTGATTAGGAGGTGTAGTCACTCTTATATCTAAATTTATCATACCCGTCCCGCAACCTACATTACAACCAAATAAAGTCCTACTTTTATTGTGTGGAACTACTCTCTTTTGTTGTGTGAGGGAACTTGATTCATGAAGGAAAGGTAATGTCAGTGACCTCTATGTTAGAGTAAGTGGGTGAGTTGTGAATAATGCGTGGTACTTGTGAGTCAAATCGTGAGGTGAAGATGTTAACCTTTTGTGCTTAATCTATTTTAAATATTCTTGGTGTGATGAGTTAGGAGAATTGTTCAAAAAAAGGTTGTGTCTATATAAAGTGTAGTTTGATTACTCAAGGATGAGTAATGGTTTAAGTGTGTCGTGTTGATGATAGGCTATAATTACGTATTTTAGTCGCTTATTACACTCTAATTTACTGCACTTTAATTGAGTTTGAGCTTTAATCGCTAGTGTTTTGCACTAATTAGTGTTTTATGCCTTGTAGGAGTGATCCGAGCTATGTAGATGTTATGAAATGAATTCAAGTGATTTGGAGATTTTAGTTCTGATCAAAAGCCCAAGGAATTAATCCGAGATCGTGTTCGGGGGTGAAATTTGATAGTTAAGAACAAACGAAGACTCGAGTAGGCATATTGCGCACTGTCTAGTAAAATAGACATAAATATTTTTTTCGAAACTCCATTTGGGATATGTAATATATGGTTGGAAAGGTAACTCAACGGGATAAAAATTTCACATTTTATGTTTCGCCAAATTCCAAACAGAACAGGGTGAAAAATGCACGAAACAGTGACTGGGAAAATACCGCGCCAGGGCCGTGCCCGGACCGCGACCGCGAGCGTCCAGGCCTGGAAACTTGTCCTTTTTTCGCGTAGGAGAAGGTATAACTGTTTGGGCCCGACCCTACTTGGTATATATACATGGTAGAACGTTATTTTTGAGAGATTGGACAGATTTGAAATAGAGATTCGACCTAAGGAGGCAGAGACACAATAGGAGCAAGGCGGGGAATTCTTCTACGAGTTTTTCCTTCCTCTTCTTATTTTTAATTGTTGGTTATGACTTTTAGTATTGTATTTTTACATACTATTATGAATAGCTAATTTGTTATCTAGGGTTTTGATGGAACCTTTTGTAGGATAAATTCTTGTTATGTTTTTATATAATTGAGCCGTTGGATTTCTCTACTTGTTCAACTACGTGTATATTGTTATTGATTGAATGACCATCGATTGAGTGTGCCTATTTATTATGTGTTGCTTGATAAGGGATACATATTTAGGTTGTTGTTGAACAATGTCACTCCTAACGTATGTGAGAAATCAATACAGCAGGTTTAAAGGTAGGTTTAGAAATAACAAAGCATTGACGTGGTCATAATGAGCGGTTAGATAAAGCCAACTAGCGTAGTTCGAGAGAATATGTCTAGTAAATTATTTTTTTTGCTAGAGAGAGAATTACGGCACCTAAGGTGCTCACGACCAGTAGAGAATACATAAACGAAATTATAGAAAACATAGCGGTAATGATTACGACAGTTGGGGAAATCATAACTCTAGACCTCCTAAATATAATCTCCAACCCTTAGCATCTTTAGTTGTTAATTTACTGCTTTAGTTTCTTAGTTAATTAGTTAGAAATAAATATTATAATCTCAATAATTATGAAATTATTTGGACTTGCGTTTCTTAGCAATATTGAACAATTATAGCGAAACCTTAGTTCTCTGTGGGATTCGACTCCAGACTTATAGACCCGATTATATATGCAGCGACCGCTTATTCTTTTTAGGACTAGAGTTGGGCGTGATCATTAGCCAGATAGAAATAATTAAAATACATTGACAAATCAAGAAGAGTCACTTCCTCAGGCCTTCTAGTTTGAACAAGAATCACTCATAACAGTCTAATTGACATAATTGGAGCCAAGTTTCCAAGATTCTCTTTCCAAAGTAATAGAGAGTTTTGCTCATTTACTCTGGAATAATTCTTTAAGAGGATAATTTTATATCTTTCTATCAAATCCTTCTATTATTAAAGTAGAGTTACCATTTCGATGTGGTTTTTATACAAATCAGAATGCATGTCATCTCTGATGGGAAATGAAGCTTCGATAATGTATCTAGTCTTAACGGATTTGAGGCTTGTTTTGTCAAAAAAAAAGTACTAATCCTTTCTTTAAACGAGTTGATGAATGAGATGAAGGGTTAATCCTAGTTAAGCTTAATGACTGTAAGATCTGTAAGTTTGATGGTGAATGAAAAAGATTTATGTGCCGTAGTAGTAAATGCAAGCGAAATGTGTACGATGATTGCTAATGAATGCTCAAAGAGATATGTGGATTAAATACATGCAATGGAAATAAATGTGATAAAGAAGAATATATCACCCAAATGTTGAATGACTAGGGCCAATCTACCCATTGTCGGCAATGTGGATAATAGCAAACGTGGATGAATACAAGATTCTTGGATCTTGTAGATGGAAAGGTATCCTCAAACTCAAGAATCAATAAAAAAGACAAGTGTTGTATATTCTCAATAGTCAAATTTACAAATGTGTTTCTTTCAGAAGGCTTCAGATCCTTTTTTCTCTTTTTCTCTTCCTATATATAGGGAACATTCTTTAGAAACCTCAAAAAAAGTACAAGCGAATGAATATTCTAATGGAATATTCTTCCTTCCTGCTCTAAGCTTATCTTAACACTAGTGTCTAATATCTCTATACGATCGCAGTGTCGACTTCTCTCGAGAGGGACTCTTCGTCACTAAACTGTGGTCGGCTTAGACTTCGACCACGACCAACAAGGCTATTAAGTCTAATCCGAATTTTGACCAATACAGTTAGTCCCTCCTCTTATTGAGGTTGTAGCCTCAACGTCCTCGATGATCAGATTTCACCGCGCTTGTTATGAGAGAAATTTGGTTGTGGCAGTTGGATTGGTCGAAGTTGGGTTATTAGTTTCCAGCAAGGCTTGCTGTGATTGGTGTAGGTGACGTTGTGTGTTGTCACCGACACGCGTGTCATCATTATGCGTCTTTCTGATGTAGGGTCTGCACTGTTGGTGCTTCGATTTTGGTGCCATTGACGGCTTTTTGGCCTCTATTTTGACGCCACACAACCCTATAAATAGGGTAGAGGGGTTTATCATTTGAAACAATCACTATTTCCCTCTTCTCAAGCATATATTCTCTTTGTGAGCTTCACCTCCATTTCTTGTGATTTCTTCACCTCCGATTTCCAATTTCTTTCCCAGTCACTAGCCCCTTTCTCTTATCTTATTGCATATATATCACACTTTCAGTATGTCGACTTCCCCTCATAGTCATGACGAAGTTTCTGATGCCACCTCTTTATCGGTGGCCATTCCTCCTTCTGGTGAGGAGCCCTCGATTGAAGGAGATGATAGCTTCCCCATCGCTGAAGAAGTGGTGCCTAAAAATCCTACAATTAGGAATGATTTTCCTAAAGAACATGTTACCACCCCTGTACTTGAGCTTTCAGAGTCGGGGCCAGCTGAGTTGGCTGACATGCGGTCCAAATACCGCATCCCTCCAATTTGCCTATTCTGGCGCAAATACATCTTCGTCAGAACTGAGCATGTAGTGGCAGACCCGACTAGGTTTCCTGTGAAGTAGAATTACAGTCGTAAGTATTTCCTCGTACCATCCGCTATTCTTTCTTTGTTTTCTTTTTTCTTTTCTCTTTGGTCTTTGACACGTTCATTGTTTCTTTGTTTTCAGCTGTGAGGTGTTCTCCTTCTCTCATCTTGGATATAAAGGATTGGGTGACTCGCGTGTTGCCTCATACCGTGGG
This sequence comes from Nicotiana knightiana, assembly GCA_005239525.1. Taxonomy (NCBI): domain Eukaryota; kingdom Viridiplantae; phylum Streptophyta; class Magnoliopsida; order Solanales; family Solanaceae; genus Nicotiana; species Nicotiana knightiana. The sequence goes on from ML435840.1 coordinate 188,483, forward strand.
AATTCGCGATAGGGAATATTTTCATAAGCGCAACGGGCCTAGGATCTGTTGATACCCAATTTTTACCAAAAATATATTTTATTTGCATATATACCCTCAAAAATCATGCGTTATTAGCAATTGATATTTTTCCATAATTTTTCTACAGCTTTATTAATTTGTCCAGTATTTATTTCCAATACATAATTATAAAATTGCATCACAAATGATTTCAAAAGTATTTCTTGATTTAATTTACAATTTATGGTCCTATTAAGACCAAATTATGCCATAAATAGCCAAATTGGCATCTTATGGCTATAATTGCAATAACTTTGCAATTATAGCCCATGAATATAATTTTGTACTATTTTCAACCAGAAATTATTCCTTTATATTTTTAAATACCAAATAATCATTTTTTAAAATATTTCCATGCATAGAATTCCTTTTTTATTAGCAATTATGTTATAAATTATTTCGACTAATTTAATTCGGGTATTTAACAAATGGCCTATTTCTATTTCAATTATAGCCTAAATTATAGCATCCCAAAACCTTAATTATACCTATCCCAACAGACCCCAGGCCCAAATCCTAATCAACCCAACCCAATTTCTGTTTTAATCCGGGCCGTTGGTCAATTTTGATCAGCGGACCAGATCCGTGCTTTCCTAAATTAACCTAAGACCATAACACCCCCCTCCAAACCCTCATTCTCTCATCACTCACCCATCGTCACCCCTCTCATTCTCTCTCAAACTCCCTCTGCCTAACCCTAACTCCCCTCCCTAACTGCTGGCTCGCCGGTAACAATGGTGGTTCTCTACCACCCCTAGCCTCTATGGATCCTCCCATGCCCGGTTTCTTTCTGTATCGAGGTTCTCAAGGGACTAGTGGCTGTTCACTTTACCCTCCCCTGGGTCCGTGCTTACTATTCTCAGGCCGCCATGGCTCGATTGAGTAAGATCTTTCTATTTTCCGGCAAAACCTATGGTTTCTAAGCCGAAATCTCTCTATCTCTGGGTTGTTCTTCTCTGAAACCCTATTTTTATATCTTGAATCTTTAGATCTGTAACAGATGTAAGAGTATTTTGAGTTATTTAACTGTTTTGCATGAGAAACTTTCTGATCTTTTCAAAACGTCTCTTCATCTCCATAACTAGGGTTTCTTAACCCCTTTTTCAAAAAGACTTTTCCTCTTATTTTAAGTGTTATTCTATAATCTTTACTATGTTTAAACACTTTATTTAGGTTTTCCCTTTAACCTGATTAACTGTGTTAAAACCCCTAATTTCTTGCCTTAGTTCTGGGTTCTGGGTCTGTCTACGCTGATTTGATTTGTATGCATGTTTGTTTCTTATAAATATGTTCTGAATTTCCGTGATTTCTACCCCATTATGCTCATTAGGGTTTCTTATTTTCCTTCTCCCTTCCTATACTATGTTTATTGCAGAAGTTTGTAGTAACTTCCTTTAATCAGTGCTACTTTGTTTGAATCCCTAATTTCCTGTAATTGATATCCTTTACTGATTTCCTGTGATTGATGCCCTTTACTGATTTCCGACTTCTAAATTATTTTCTTGCCTTAGTATGTGGTTGTCTATACGGTTAATTGATTCTTATATTATTTCCTTAATTAGAACCTTATATACCAAGCCTTAATCGCTTACTATATACCTGTACTGTGTTTGAATTATTTCCTTAGTTATATTTCAGCCATATATGATCTCATTCCTTATTGGTTACCTGTCTTTTACCGTTTGAAGTTAACTCCCTTAATTGAGGGAGTACTTGCACTGATTTTTACTCTAATTGATTTTGAGTTCTTCAATTACTGAACAAATTTATTCTTGCCTTATTTGCCTAGCTTTCAAACTACTACATATATTTCTCTCTTCTACTCTCATTAGACTCAGACACACGAACTCACATTAGTTCACATCTCTCATACACTCAAAAGCTTTTCTGCTTTCTTTGCTACTTGCTATTGTTACTAAATTAGCCGGCTGCAAGACAAGGCTAATTATTTCACTCTCCTATTATTCACTTTGTGTTTACTCTCTTTACTGGTATGTTCTGATTTTAAATTCAAGACACAAAACCAATGTGTTTCCTACTGCTTCAGTTTATCATATTCATGATCTATTTCTGTCTATTGTTTTGTTGTTCGACATGTAACTGACATGTTTACATTATTGCTTCACCCAACATGTTAGTTATGTCCTACCCCTTTTAGGATCAGCATGTTTACTTCCCCTATAGTCTGTCTCAGTGTGACTCTACTCTGTTTTAGAATGCTTGACTATTTGTTGTCTAGTTCTGGCATGCACCTATTTTTGCAAAACTAATTGGTTACCTTAAGTTGTCTGATTCTATGTTTAACTTTGTTCTCAGTTGTTTGTTCTGGAATTCATACTGTGTTGGTACCATTAGCTATCCCATAATCCCATAAACCCCTAAAAAACCTCTATGTTTCTTCTTGTTATGTGTTCACTGTACATGCCCTATGTGTCCCCAATTCCCAACTTCCCTGTGTGAAAGTCTGTTGTTGAGCAATGTTGAATCTGATTACTCTATGGTTGATCTACTGTTTGTTTGACTACATTGTTCTTGTTCGAACTATTTTACTATTAAACATCTCCTATTTTATAATACTTCTTCATTAAACTGAGTCTTTTCAATACTATTTTATACCAAACCATTTTCAAAAACTATGTCAAGCACTCTCACTCTACTCTTAGATCCTTAATTTCTGCCCCTCCATTGTGTTGCTGCTTTGGGATTCCTGTGAGATCCCTCCGAACTCTGTGCACTAGAGTTGGCTCTTCCACACTGCACTTACTCAATTCTGGTTAAATCTAGGTGTGAGCACTGCCCGGGATCCTTGAGGTCCTTAGGAAACTCTGACACACCCGGACATGAGAAAGGTTATTACTTTGGCAAATGAGGCTATGTACAATTTGGTACATTTGGCCTACTTCAGGCTCCCTGTAGTTTAACTTCTTCTTTTCCTTTATCTATTTAGGTAATTTATTCAGTTGGTCTATAATAATTATTTGTAAACAGATATTGGGGTTGGCTAGTGAAATGGGAAGGGTAGTTATATATTCTATCATTGGGTAGAAATCATGTTGTAGGCTTTTACATTCCCTATATCTGCATTAGAATCCATGCTTAGGACCAACATATTCATTCAAACCATGCCAAACATGCATTAGATATCATGTCTTTAAGGCTTTTTCATGTTTACTGCTTCAACGCACAACATGTCCTTAATTTATGCTTATGCCTACCACTTAGAAAACCTGCTCCTAACATAATGAAGTTAATATAAAATTGTTACTCATGTGCATTCAAAATCATGTTTTCAATCATCCTGTAACTCTTTGTGCATTTAGAAATCATGCTTTAGGAATTTTTTGCATTCTCGAATTACGTCTTAAGCATTCTGCATTTTATATGTGCATATTAGATACCATACTCTAGGACTCTGTTGCATTTGCTTAACCACGCCTAGTTTAAACTACTGATTCATGAAAAGGTATAACACAATCTCACATATGATTATCCTATTTTACGTAAAACTGGTAACAATCCCTGCATTTTCGTAAAACCTAGAACAACATGCTTTTAGGTAAAACAACTTCTGAATTGTCTAAATCTTAACAGGCTTAAAAATCAGTAGGCAAACTGATTAGGCCCCTGCTTCTGAGTTTATAAAAAATAAAGCTGCATATTTATGTGCATGGGTACTCACTTAGAATCCTGCTTAGGATCGTGTCTAATAAAACTGCTTCTTGTTTGTGTTTGAGACGTGCTGATTATGTGTATTACTTGTGGAGGTAAATCTAGGCCTCATAACTGATTTCCTGCATTTATCTGATTAATCCTATTTGTTCTTGCCTGTCGCTTAGAATTTTAAAACCTTAGGGGTATGTATAGAAATACCTATATCTAGAGGTCCTAAATTCCTCCAGGACCACAAGGGAGGGATGGGTAATAGCACACATAGAGATCGTTAAATAAACTCGCTTAATAACCGTTAAAGGGTGGGGTAAAGGGTAGATATGGATATGATATAGCCCCTCACTGAGAAGTGATTATCGGGCATTGCATTGATGTGATCCTATAGGATAAACAACTTAGGGCTCCTCTATCCCCTACATATGTGTGCTTAGACCATAAATCTTTCAAAACTTTATCACGTATGTGTGCTTAGACTGCGAATCTTTTCAAACCATTACTTGTTCCCATGTGTATACTTTGACTGCCTATTTGCTACTTTCTTAAATTCACAAAGTTCGTTTGACCGGGAACCACAATTGTGGACTTTGATGGGTGCCTAACACCTTCCCCTTGAAGTAATTTCAAGCCCTTACCCAATCTCTGGTTATTCAATTAGTGTTATTGTGACCCTTAATAGGTTCCCTAACGCATCTTAATTCGTTAGGTGGCGACTCTTCAAATTCTTCACATCCCTTATCCCAATAGGAAATGAGTTTTCCCTATAACATCAAAAACCCTGACCGATCCGAAAGGAGAGGAAAGAGGGGGGTGCAACAGCATAGCGACTCTACTGGGGACATCTAGATTTTACCATTTCAAACTGCTTTGTGAATTTGTCTTTACTTTGCTAATACCTGCACCCTTTCCCTTTCCCTTTCCCTTTATGTGCAATTATTTGTTTACTTTCCCTTTATGTGCAGTTGATGGTTCCGTGCCTTTCCCCCTCAAGTTGTCTGCTTGAGGGTACCAATCTAAAACCCCATAGAAACCTTAATCTTGTTATATTGTGCATGCATGATGGTCAAACCTATCTGGCTTAATGCGTCGTCCGCATAAAAACCCTTTAAGACAGCCTTATCCAAAAGTCCACCGGGGTTCTTATAATCCCAACAGACACGATCACGATCTGTGTATTAATTTGGAGATATAAATGCCAATATGCTAATCACTAATGTATAAGTAGTTTAATCCGGAGGGGGAAAGGGTCTAACCTTATCTATTTTGCAAAAAATGAGGCACGAGGTCCCCAGGTTCGGCATGATCCAAAATATGTCAAAAGGATTAAGCCTGGGGAAGGTTCTTCTGGGACCAAGTAGATTAGATTTACCTGCTTTTTCCTAAATGTAATAAGGCCAAGTGCCAATAGTGACTTATCTTATTCAGTGTCGTTTTAGATTTATCTACTTTTACATTAATGAAATGAGGCAATTATTGGCATCTAAGTTCTCCAAAACAACTTGTCGCTAGGCCTACCTCGGGCACAACGAGGCTCCTAAAATAGGACGCGAATTTACATTCCACAATATGTGTTTAAGTATTGCAAATATTCTTTTCAGAACTCTTATTGACTTGGCTACATTTTTTTTTTCTTTCTTTTGATTATTCACATTCCCCGAAGGTTGGTTCACGCATACTGGCATCATCAGCTTATCATACCATATCCAAAGGCCCTACCATCAGAGCTGTGGAGAGAGGATAATTCCTCAAGAATTGGACTGTCAGACCATCCATGGCCTGACGAGTCCCGGGGTAGCAAGGCTGAACAACATTGTTTGTTTTGTTGTTTTCTAAGAAAATGATTTCCCTCTTTGCATTTGTTTTAAATAAAATCCCCAGCGTTCCAAAAACGTTGTTTAAATTATTGAAAATCTCTTTTATGTTTTAATGGATCGATATTTATTATTACTATTTTCTCTCATCTCTTTATCTATACAGCATTACTATTTTCTTTCTTGATGAACCGATGACTGTGACATGCAATGAGACAATGCAACAAAAGGACAGCGATTCAGAAGAAGAGGATGTCATACCCGATGAAATTGTCAGAGAAGTTGAGGATTTTGAGAACAGACTTAAGTCCAACCTGGACAAAATGGAGGTAGTCAACCTGGGAGATTCAGAGACTGTCAAATAAACTCGCATCAGCATCCATTTGTCGCCATCAGAGAAAGAGGAATACACCCAATTCTCGAAAGAGTATGAAGACATATTTGCATGGTCGTACGATGGCATGACTGGTCTAAGTACATCCATTGTGTCTCAACAAGCTGCCAACCAATCCAATGTGTCCGCTGGTAAAATAGAAGCTCAGAAAGTTCAAGCCTGATATGAGTCTAAAAATCAAAGAGGAATTTACCAAGCAAATCAACGCCAAGGTCCTCAGGGTACTTGAATATCCAACATGGTTAGCCAACATCGTGCCAGTGCCCAAGAAAGACGGAAAAGGATGAATGCAATATGTCACGGATAACCTTATCAGAGCAGAATAACTAGAGCCTTCAACAAAAGAGTCAAACCAAGACAATTTACACCTGGGCAGCTGGTGTTAAAGAAGATCTTTCCGCATCACGATGAGTCCAAAGGAAAATTCTCTCCCAACTGGCAAGGTCCATATATGGTTTGTCGAATGTTGACAGGAGGAGCTCTCATACTTGCAAAAATGGACGGAGAAGTCTGGCCAAAACTAATCAATTCTGATGCAGTCAAGCGCTACTATATGTAATTCTTTATGCTCTTCTCAAATGATGTAAGTTGAGCTACGCCCGACATGATTCCCATTTAAGAGGGGATACATAGGCAACCCTATGGGTTCGGTTACAATTCAATAAAAATTTCAGCCCCCCTCCCCCACAATTGGAAATTGGGGCAGAATTTTGAGAAGGACCCTCAAAATTCCGTAGCATGAGAGGTTGCAATGTCTTGAACCGTGTCACTAATGTCTTGAACCGTGTCACAGTCTTCGGTTCATCAAAAATTTCTTAAAATATATTTTATACTATGTCTTTGCAAAATCATGCATGCTTGCTTTCAAAATAGCTCTGTTTAGAAAACGCTACCTCGATAACTTGAACAGGATCATCAGACCAAGCAGAACGAGTCAAGCAAAGCCAGCAGGGATGCAAACCGACCGTGCCCATCTACAAAACTCACGATTTTTCTTTGGATGCAGGAACAAAGGATAAACACGCGTCAAAGTCACAATTCTCAAAACAATCGCAATGTCGAAATCTGCTACCAGCTAAGAAATTCTACTATCATTTGCTATTTATTCTTCTGCATAAGGCTAAGACCTGCCTTCATCTTGCATGGGACTAAGCTCTATCCCGAATCTTGCATGAGGCTAAGCTCTGCCTCCATCTGTATAAGACTGATCTCTGCCTTCCATCTGCATAAGGCTAATCTCTGCTTTCATCTTGAATGGGACTAAGCTCTGCCCCGCATCCTGCGTAAGGCTAATCTCTGCCTTCCATTTGCATAAGTCTAATCTCTTCCTTCATCCTGCATCGGACTAAGCTCTGTCCCACATCCCTTTGCATAAGGATAATCTCTGCCTTCCCTTGAATAAGGTTAATCGCTGCCTTCCCCTGTATGAGACTAAGCTCTGTCTCCATCTTGCATGAGGTTAAGCTTTACCTCCATCTTGCATAAGGCTAATCTTTGCCTTCACTTTCATAAGGCTAATTTCTACCTTCATTTGCACGATACTAAGTTCTGTCTCCATACCTGCATGAGGCTAAAATCTGTCTCTAATTTACTTTCACTGAGACTAAGGGTTGTCTCAAGCATTATTTACTTCGCTCCTCTTTCAGGCCAAGCTTTGCCCTCTAATTTGCAAGACTAAGCCTTGTCTTGTTGACATCATATTATTGCATCTCATGGGCTGAAATATCGCCAACTTGTCCAAAGGCGTCATAGTCTAACGACATCATCCTCATAGCCGGAAGACGCCATGTCATGGCCTGAGGATCTCTCTCAATTTTCATATTATTATTCGAAGGCGTCATAGTATGGAGGCATCATCTTCATATCCCGAGAACATCATTTCATGGCCTACGAATCTCTCATCAAACAATTCATGGCCCAGGACATCATGGTCTGAGGACGTCATCCCTAACCGTCCGAAGACAGTTTTCATAGTCCAGCGGGAACCTGCATCATGTTTAAATTTATGCACAATATACGCTTGTATTATTCTTATCTGCAGGTATCCCGGCGAGCAACGGCTATTCCAACAGGAGCGATCCCGCTCCAGTTCCTCAACTGTATCAAACCTAACCTCTCCCGTGAACCGTTCATTCGCCCATCCCTAGATATTGCATCCGTTTTTTGTAATGACTTCACCGGTATGTTTCACCGGTGAATCCGGAACTACATACGGCCTGATTCCTGCAAAACCAAGGATATGTAGGAAGCTCAGAAACCAAAGTACAGCCCAAATCTCTCTTACTATTTTGCTCGGTCAAAATTGGTCATCATGTCTTTACCCGACAACTCTTTCATCCTTTCCGGGTAAAGAGGGGCAGTTGTTGATACCCAATCTTTACCAAAAATATTTTTTATTTGCATATATACCCTTAAAAATCATGCATTATTAGCAAAGTATTTTTCCATAATATTTCTACAATTTTATTAATTTGTCCAGTATTTTATTTCCAATAAATAATTATGAAATTGTATCACAAATGATTTCAAAAGCATTTCTTGATTTAATTTACAATTTATGGTCCTATTAACACAAAATTATGCCATAAATAGTCAAATTGACACCTTTTGGCTATAATTCCAATAAATTTGCAATAATAGCCCATGCATATAATTTTGTACTATTTTCTACCAGAAATTAGTCCTTTATATTTTTAAATACCAAATAATCATTTTTTTAAAATTATTTCCATCCATAGAATTCTTTTTTAATTAACAATTATGTTATAAATTATTTTGACTAATTTAATTCGGGTATTTAACAAATGGCCTATTTCTATTTCAATTATAGCCTCAATTATAGCCAGCCCAAAACCTTAATTATACCTGGCCCAACAGACCCTATGCCCAAATCCTAATCTACCCGACCCAATTTCTGTTTTAATCTGGGCCGTTGATCAATTTTGATCAACGGACCAGATCCGTTCTTTCCAAAATTAACCTAAGACCATATACCCCCCCCCCCAAACCCTCATTCTCTCATCACTCACCCGCCGTCACCCCTCTCATTCTCTCTCAAACTCCCTTTGTCTAACCCTAACTCCCATTGCCAGCTGCTGGCTCGCCGGTAACAATGGTGGTTCTCTACCACCCCTAGCCTCTATGGCTCCTGCCATGCCCAGTTTCTTGTTGTCTCGAGGTCCTGATGAGACCAGTGGTAGTTCATTTCACCCTCCCTTGGGTCCGTGCTTACCATTCTCAGGCCGCCGTGGCTCGATTGAGTAAGATCTTTCTATTTTCCGGCTAAAATCTATGGTTTCTAAGCCGAAATCTCTCTATCTCTGGGTTGTTCTTCTCTGAAACCCTATTTTTATATCTTGACTCGTTAGATCTGTAGCAGATCTAAGAGTATTTTGAGTTATTTCACTTTTTCCCATGAGAAACTTTCTGATTTTTTCAAAACATCTCTTCATCTCCATAACTAGGGTTTCTTAACCCCTTTTTCAAAATGATTTTTTCTTTGATTTTAAGTGTTATTCTATAATCTTTACTATGTTTAAATATTTTATTTAGCTTTTCCCTTTAACTTGAGTAACTGTGTTAAAACCCCTAATTTCCTGGCTTAGTTCTGGTTCTGAGTTTGTCTACGCTGATTTGTTCGTTTGATTTGTATGCAAGTCTGTTTCTCATGAATATGTTCTGAATTTCGTGATTTCTACCCCGTTATGCTCATTAGGGTTTCTAATTTTGCTTCTCCCTACCTATACTATGTTTATTCCAGAACTTTGTAGTAATTTCCTTTGATCAGTGCTATTTTGTTTGAATCCCTAATTTTTCTGTAATTGATATCCCTTACTGATTTCCTATGATTGATTCCCTTTACTGATTTCCAACTTTTAAATTATTTTCTTGCCTTATTATGCGGTTGACTATATTGTTAATTTATTCTTATGTTTTTTCCTTAATTAGAACCTTATATACCTAGCCTTAATCGCTTACTCTATACCTGTACTGTGTTTGAATTATTTCCTTAGTTATATTTCAGTTATATATGATCTCATTCCTTATTTGTTACATGTCTTTTACTATTTGAAGTTAACTCCCTTAATTGCAGGAGTACTTGCGCTGGTTTTTACTCTAATTGATTATGAGTTCTTCAATTACTGAACAAATTGATTCTTGCCTTATTTTCCTAGCTTTCAAACTACCACATATATTTCTCTCTTCTACTCTCATTAGACTCAGACACACGAACTCACATTAGTTCGCATCTCTCATACACTTAAAAGCTCTTCTACTTTCTTGTTACTTGCTACTGTTACTAAATTAGCCGGCTGCAAGCCAAGGCTAATTATTGCACTCTCCTGTTCTTCACTTTGTGTTTACTCTCTTTACTGGTAAGTTCTGATTTTAAATTCAAGCTCCCAAACTAATGTGTTTCCTACTGCTTCAGTTTATCATATTCCTGATATGTTTCTGTCTGTTGTTTTGTTGTTCGACATGTAACTGACCTGTTTACATTATTGCTTCACCCAGCATGTTAGTTATGTCCTAACCCTTTTAGGATCATTATGTTTACTTCCCCTGTTCTCTTTCTCAGTGTGACTCTACTCAGTTTTTGAATGCTTGCCTATTTGTTGTCCAGTTCTGGCATGTACCTATTTTTGCAAAACTAATTTGTTACCCTAAGTTGTCTGATTCTATGTTTAACTCTCTTCTCAGTTGTTTGTTCTGGAATTTATATTGTGTTGGTACCATTAGCTATCCCGTAATCCCATATACCCCTACAACACCTCTATGTTTCTGCTTGTTATGTGTTCACTGTACATGCCCTACGTGTCACCAATTTTCCAACTTCCCTGTGTGAAAGTCTGTTGTTGAGCAATGTTGAATCTGATTGTGATATGGTTGATCTGTTGTTTGTTTGACTACACTGTTCTTGTTCAAACTATTTTTTTTTTTTTTGCAAATACACTAGGCGAGGTGCCTAGGGCTAGTTTTATTAATAATAAAAAAAGAAAAAGAACCATATAGGAATAGTACGAATAAAGGGGACAATAGCACCAGTAGTGTCGCCTCTATGCCTTGGCTATATAGCACTCATATGCGCCTCACAATGCCCTATATGGAAGCCTCATGTAGAGTATCATGATGTAGCTTCCGGCAAAGTCTCACGAGGGCATATAATCTCATAGCCGCTTGAATATTTTCCAAAGGCATATGACCTGGGCAGACCCTATTGGGCTAAACCTTACCTTACTAATCCTATCGAGGCATAAAATAGCCTCACCTACTAACATGCATGTAAAAAGAAAGAACTAGCTAGAACTAGGTATTCTATGATCATCGTAGAGTTTATAACATACTCTGTGATGATATTATAGAGAACTATGCTAATGTGATGATAAAATATAAAGATGTAGAAATAACAATGTTGATCTCTCTTCTCTAATCTTGTGAAATCTTCAACTTGTAGACGTTTGTCTTCATCCTCAACCTTCTTCAAAATGTCTTCAAACTTCATGTTTTCTTTTTTGAACGGGTGGACTTTGTTGATGTAGTTGGCTTATTTTTGTTTGGCAACTCTCATCGGAAGTCGCCTTATGTTTGCGTCCTCACACACCTTGCCATCCCAGCTTTTTTCTCTTGTATGTGTCTTCTTTATTTTGCCGTTATGCATAGGTGATAAGTCACCTTTTCTTGCTGCCTCTGTGCGGAATTTATTTAAAAGTTCATCTTCTTCTCCCTCTTCATATAAATCTTTTCCCAATTTCACTGGATTTAACATGTTCTGCTCATTACCTTGTGCAATCAATGCATCTCCATGTTGTATATTTACCAAAGCTGTCTTTTTTTGTTGTAACTCAATGTGTTGTAGCTTGTTTCTACTTTTATCCCCACGTCCAGTACTGCACGCATTAAGATTTAGTGAATTAACAGATTTTGAACTTACAATCGCGTCCAGTAGCTTCCTTTCTTTCACACTGATGACTGGATCACTTTGATTCTGTTTTTGTTGTTCATCTTTGGAGCTTGTATGACTAAGTTTGGATTGTTTACCTTTAGCTGCTGCTGTCTTGGATTTGTTACTGCTTCTTGTCGATCAGTTACAGTTATGGAAACAGGAGAGTTCTGAAGCTGCTGCCTAGATTGCATTACTACTGCCACTGCTTTCGACTTAGCTTCTTCAGTTGTGTTTACTCGATCAAGCTGCTGCCTCGACAAAGGAATGAAATCTGGTGCCTTAGCATTAAGCTTACTTGTTGAACCTACCTTTGAAGAACTGCAAATTCTAGGCAAAGAAGGCGAGCCAACTGATAACATCTCGTCTTCTTCAATTTCTTGATCATCTTCCTCAATTGAATCTCCTGCAAATTCATTAGCCCAATCTTCTTCACCCTCATACTCACATTGGTCTGCCCAAAGCTTGGATTTAATTACCATCTCCCTCACATTTGCCTTGATAACTTTTTTATTGTTTCCTGTGGACAACACCAATTGATCACCACCATGTTCTCCACAAAATGCCAAGGACTGTGTTGGTACTTCAAAAACAAAAGTGTTCAATGTTACCAAAGGTTGTTTTACCATATTAGTATGCAACATCATCGCATTTTGAGCATCTTTGATTATTTTTTCCACCTGTGGACTGGAAACATGCAAGGTCGGAGCATTGGAGCTATGTGCTTGATTACTCGTTAGCTCCTCCACCAAGTTCACCTTTGAGGCTGCATTAGATACTGCTCCAGTCATTTGCTCATCAATAGGAACAAGAGCAAGTTCTTTTTTTGATCGAGCATCTGCATTCTTTATGATCTATTGTTGCTTTTTCACTGCCTGCAGAGTTAGACAGCCTAGTTGTTGAAACTAAATCTTGATCAACTTGATGTATGTTATTCTCACCATCATCATACACATTGCCAAGAGCATCAAACAGATTTGAACTATTTCGCGCACCTGGACTGTCTCTTACAATTTGCAGCAGGTTTTTGCTGTTTGGAGTGCCTTTTTTGCTAGAAACCATTGTCCAGTTATCCTTAATAATATGGTGCCCATATTCCTTTGTACCTTGTCCAGCATTAGTAGGTTTTGAACGCTTAGACTCAGCCCCTTCTAAAGCAACTTCAGTTGGAACTAAGGCAGCAGTAGAGACATCTACATCAGCTGTACCTATAGAAACTACCAAACCAGTTGTATCCAGACTAGCTGGAATTTTTATATCTTTACCAATATGTCCTGCCCCTTCTACCTTTTGTTGATTATTACCAATGTTTGCTCGATTCAAAACCTCCCCTTGCATATTAATTTCACCAACTGAAGCAGCCATATCATTTTGACGATCCTGTCCAAAATCAGCAGTAACCTTCAAAGCATCAGTTGTAGCTTCAAACATCCGTGCAAACACTGTACTAGCAGGTATATCAGTTGCACGTTTTGCAGCATCAATATCAACAGGTTTTTTCAATAGTTCACGATCTTGCCCAGCCTCCAGATTTTTCTGTTGGTCCCTAGTCGCCTGCCCAGCTTTGTGATCATCAACAGCTCCTTCATCAACATTCCCAGCTTTAATAACCTGACCAGTGCCCTTCATCATAATTGTTTCCCTAACCAAATTTGCGTTGAAATCTCTAGCTAGAGATCGATCAACTGGAATATCGGCACGACTCGATGCATTAGTTTTTTGCTTCAACTTAGCATTTAAATATTCCCTAGCATCCCCTTGTAATTTTTCCACCTTGCTCATCTCCTCATCCAAAGCCAAGATTTCAGCAGGCAGTACACGATCATTATCACTATTCCTTTCGACCAATCTTTCCTGTTGATCCTTGCTTTGTCCATTCTTCACACGACATATTTTTTCATCGTGACCTTGATGTTTACAATAGATGCAATAACTTGGAAGATTATCATACAAAAAATCTTGAAAGTGTTCAGCTATTTTTCCAGAACATGTATCTAAATATTGCAACCTAATTCTCTTTGGATGATTATTGAGCAGGTCCAACTCCACTTTAACAACTCCTATTTTATGAGACTTCTTCATTTAACTGAGTGTGATTGCTTTGGGATTCTTGTGAGATCCCTCTGAACTCTGATGCACTGGAGCTGGCTCTTCCACACTGCACTTACTCAATTCTAGTGAAATCTAGGTTTGAGCACTGCCCCGGATCGTTGAGGTCCTTGGGGAACTCTGACACACCCGGACATGATAAAGGCTATGACTTTGGCATATGGGGCTATGGACAATTTGGTACATTTGGGCCTACTTCAGGATCCCTATAGTTTAACTTCTTCTTTTCCTTTATCTATATATGTAATTTATTCAGCTGGTCTGTAATAATTATTTGCAAACAGATATTGGGGTTGGCTAGTGAAATGGGAAGGGTAGTTATATATTCTATCATTGGGTAGAAATCATGCCTTAGGCTTTTACATTCCCTATATCTGCATTAGAATCCATGTTTAGGACCAACATATTCATTCAAACCATGCCAAACATGCATTAGATATCATGTCTTTAAGGCTTTTTCATGTTTACTGCTTCAACGCACATCATGTCCTTAATTTATGCTTATGCCTACCACTTAGAAATCCTGCTCCTAGGATAATAAAGTTAATATAAAATTGTTACTCCTGTGCATTCAAAATCATGTTTTCAATCATCCTGTAACTCTTTGTGCATTTAGAAATAATGCTTTAGGAATTCTGTGCATTCTGAAATTATGTCTTAACCAGTTTGCATTTTATATGTGCATATTAGATACCATGCTCTAGGACTCTGTTGCATTTTCTTAACACGCCTAGTTTAAACTACTGATTCATGAAAAGGTATAACACAATCTCACATATGATTATCCTGTTTTAGATAAAACTGGTAACAATCCCTGCATTTTCGTAAAACCTTGAACAACATGCTTTTAGGTAAAACAACTTCTGAATTGTCTAAAGGTTAACAAGCTTAAAAATCAGTAGGCAAACTGATTAGGCCCCTGCTTCTGAGTTTATAAAAAATAAAGATGCATATTTATGTGCATGGGTACTCACTTAGAATCCTGCTTAGGATCATGTCTAATAAAACTGCTTCTTGTTTGTGTTTGAGATGTGCTGATTATTTGCAGTACTTGTGGAGGTAAATCTGGGCCTTATAACTGCTTTCATGCATTTATCTGATTAGTCTTATTTGTTCTTGCATGTCGCTTAGAATTTTATCCTTTTAAAACCTTAGGGGTCTGTCTAGAACTACCTATATCTAGAGGTCCTAAATTCCTCCAGGGCCACAACGAAGGGACGGGTATCAGCACGCATAGAGATCGCTAAATAAACTTGCTTAATAACCGTTAAGGGATGGGGTAAATGGTATATATGGATATGATGACCGGTGCACTAATAACACGTGTAGCCCCTCACTGATGAGTGATTACCAGGCATTGCATTGATGTGATCCTATAGGATAAACAACTTAGGGCTCCCCATATCCCCTACATATGTGTGCTTAGACCATAAATCTTTCAAAACTTTATCAAATATGTGTGCTTAAAATGCGAATCTTTTCAAACCATTACTTGTTCCCATGTGTATATTTTGACTGCCTATTTGCTACTTGCTTAAATTCACAAAGTTCGTTTGGCGGGGAACCACAGTTGTGGACTTTGAGGGGTGCCTAACACCTTCCCCTCGGAGTAATTTCAAGCCCTTACCCAATCTCTAGTTATTCAATTAGTGTTATTGTGACCCTTAATAGGTGTCCTAACGCACCTTAATTTGTTAGGTGGCGACTCTTCAAATCCTTCACATCCTTTTCCCAAAAATAAATGAGTTGTCCCAATAACGTCAAAAACCCTGACCGGTCCGAAAGGAGAGGAAAGAGGGGGGCGCGACATGATCTCGTCTCATAAGTATTCTTATTCTCCGGTTTGGCTTTGTCCTTTATCATTTTCTGACTTGACTTCCCGTTGGTATAAGGTCGGCGAGTTTCTAAAAATGCAAAGGTACGCGTTATTGCCTTTCGTCAGAAGGTGACCTCGACCGCAATGGAGTTCGCTTTAGTCGAGTCTGTATGAGATTAGGCTTAGAATCTATGGTTAGGGGAGTCTGCCTCTTTAGACGTTGCTGTCCCCGATGAGGTCCCATCTCAGCAGGTTCTCCTTCTTGCCGATGAGTCATCTCATGGAGAGGAGTCATCACCGAGGAAGAGGCGGAGGGTGGAAACGGGGAAGGCCGTGGTTGTTGAAGAAACAGAAAGAGTCATGGCTCTTGAGGTGGGCTTGAGTCATTTCCAGCCATGGGGCGGCTATTGCGATAGGTGCCGTTATGAAGGAGAGGCCTTCTGTGGTCGAGGGAGCTAGTAGCGGCGAAGAGCTCGCGCGGGTTGTTGAAGGTGGTTCTTCATCGGAAGAGATAAAAGATGGTGGGGACGTCGACTCTGGTTCTGATATCGAACCCGATGAGGTACATGCCTTCACTGAGAGGGCTACTCGTGTGGAGATAAGGACGGAAGGCCCTAATCGACACATAGTCATCCCCGTAAATTACAACCTTTTGGTCGACACAGAGCGTGTGGCACCATCTTTCGCCCCCTTGTGTGCAGAGGCAGAGAACAGGACGTTGCGGACACTGAAATATACTGACCTCTCTCTAGGCATATCGTGCATGGCCTTGCAGGTGAGTTCCCACTTCTTCTCTTATGAGTTTTTGTATTTTTCGTTGACATCATTTTACTTTGGTTAACTTCTCTTTTTGCTTACCAGACTCTCATCCTAGAGATTGAGCGCGACCGACGATAGGACGAGAGGGTTGCTCTCTATAGGCGGATGGAGTCCAAGTATAGAGAGTATCGTTCTAAGTATCGGAAAGTGGTCAGGAGTGTTGGTGAACATGGCCAGTTCCGGGAGTTGCGTGATGAGATCGGAAGGAAGGGTGAAGATCTGAAAGAAAAGGACGAGGAGCTTATGAAGGCCATTAGTCGATGCAGCGTGTTATAGGAAACGCTAAAGTCCAAGGAAGACGAGCTCGAACTGGGTAAGGGGATAATGTCTGAGAACTCAAATCTCGAGGCGCGTGTGGCATCCTTGAGGATCGAGCTCGAATAGAGTGAGGTGAGGACCGCCAACTTGAGGGCTGAGCTGAGTGCTAAGGTCGGGGAGTTGGATCTAGCCGAGAGGACCAGGATACCCTCAGTGGCGGCGGCGACAACTTTTGCGATTACCTTGCGCATCTGTAGTTCTGAGCGAGCTAGTGAGGTGGAGACATCAACGCTGAAGTTGGCGAGGTTGGAGGAGCAGGTTGGGAATTTAGAGGTGTAGCTATCTGGGTTAAATGAGCAGATCGTACTCCTGAAGGCCGAGAAGGAACAGCTGGACCAACCGTCTACTTCTCAAGCTTCTGTTGATGCGAATGTATCACAAAAGTTATATGAGATGTGGGTTCATGCTGAGGCTCAGCTTGACATGCACAAGTCTTTGAGGGCTTCTGGGAAGGTTTTCGAAGAGGAGCTTGCCGATATTCGTGTTAAGGCACGGGAAGCTCGTGAAGCTTGTGGTTATGCACGTGATACGCCTGGCAGAGACGATGATGAAGACGTCGTGGACGGGCTTGCCTCTGATCCTTGGTATGACGAAGAATATGCTGATGGGCATGATGCACCGTAAAACCCTTTGTATTTAATTTTTGGTTGTTTTGCTACTTTTGTGAGGGCGTACTCGAGCCCTTTGTAAAAAATGAGTAATGTAACCCAATAAATTGTAAAGGGATGGTTACCTTTTGCTATATGCTTTTGGATTCACGCTTTCTTGTTGCTTGTCTTATTTTGTTGTGATGTTGTTTCCGGGGAGGCTGATCGTAGACTAACTTGAGGTCAAGGTTTAGTAGAGCGTAGAGTAACTTGAGCTTTGCCGAATGCGATGTAATTCAAGCAAGGTCAAATGTAAATGATTCGAGCGACGTAAATAATTCGAGCGAGGTCAAATGTAAATAATTAGAGTGAGGTTGAACGTAAATAATTCGAGCGAGGTCGAATGTAAAGTGTAGAATGTAGAATGAGTTGGAGTTGTGCGAAAGATGCTGCATGTTTCTTTGCTTATTCATTTCATTGGAGAATATTACATGCTTTGTTCAACACATACATTTGAGAAGTTCTCTGTCTACCTAGTCCATTCGTTGTTGTACCTGGAGTAGCCGATATGCGGAACGATGAACCACAAACTTGAACTTCGAGACGTTCCCTTCATCGCCTCATTAAAAACCTCCTTGGTAAACCCAACTATGGATAAAAACCCGAGTGAGGGAAAAAGAGTACGACTTGGAGGATGTCTATTTTCAGAAGTTAAAGTATTTGAGGAGAGCGACATTCCAATTGTTTGGTAGTAGCTTTCCCTCCATTGTTTCTAGTTAGAATGACCCTTTGTTAACTGATGCTGTGATTTTGTGTGGCCCGCCCCAGTTGGTTCCTAGATTTCCCTCTCTTGGGTCATTGCTTGCCTGTGTTTTGTCCTTGAGCATGTAGTCCCCAACTTTGAATGGTCTGACTTTGGCCTTTTTGTTGTAGTATCGTTCTGCTTGTTATTTTTGGGCAATCATTCTTATGTAGGCCATATCTCTTCGCTCCTCTACTTCGTCGAGGTTTTGCCTTCTGTTCTCGTCGTTTCTCGGTCTGCTCTCATTGGAGTATCTCAGGCTTGATTCCCCGACCTCGACCAGTATGACTTCATCGGTCCCGTAAACCAATGAGTATGGAGTTTCTCCTGTGCCCATCTTCGGCGTGGTGCGGTATGCCCATAGTACTTTTGGTAGCAGTTCCGGCCACAGTCCCTTGGCGTCTTCGAGCTTATTTTTCATGATGTTTAATATTGTTTTGTTGGACGATTCGGCTTGGCCGTTTCCTGCAGGATGATATGGTGTGAAGGGTATTCGCTTGATGTGCACTTTTCAAACCATTCAACGGTCTTCTTCCCGGTGAACTGTGGTCCGTTATCACAACTGATCTCCTTGGGGATGCCGAAGCGACATATAATGTTCCTCCATATGAATGTGATTTCCTATTCGCGTATTTGGGCGAATGCACCTGCTTCTACCCATTTGGAAAAGTAGTCAGTCAAGACCAAAAGAAAACATACATTACCTCGTCCTGCTGGGAGTGGTCCCACGATGTCCATTCCCCACTTGATGAACGACCAGGGCGATGTGACTAAATGGAGGTGCTCTCCTGCTTGGGGTATCATGGGGGCGTACTTCTGACATTGTTCGCATTTTTTGACAAAGTCGGCAACTTCTTTTTTCTTGGTGGGCCAATAATAGCCTGCTTGTGTGAGTCATCTGACGAGGGCTCTATTGAATGATTTAGTGGAAATTGTAAAAGGTGTAGTGTGCGCAGTGTATGAATTTTCTTGTGACTTCAAGTGAGTGGATTACTTTCCTAATATGTTAGTGTGCAAATGGGTCAGGTCGATTATGTCTAATTGGTCAGTGTGATTGGGATTTACGTTAGAGGATGTCAAGACTTGTGGGATTCTACATATCAGTACCAGGAAGGTGAAGGTAATGGCTTTAGATATGCAGGGAGTCCCTTCAGGGTAAGTAATTTGAATGTGGTACTTTTGGGGATATTTGAGAGAGTATTCGGCGGCTTATGAGCCTTAAATGGTATGGTTTTATGAGCCTTAGACGGTATGGTTTTATGCTTGGTTCGCGTGTGGTGATTCTGGGTTGCAAATTGTGGTATTACGGCAGGAAGGAGTATCAATTTGAAGGTAAGTCGGAAGAAACTTGGGTAAATAGGGAAACTTAGTAGTAGGTTGGATCGTCATGGTAAGGGATACGATTAGTTCCTTGGGTTTTCATAATGTGACGAGCTTTTTGGGTGTTTCTTAGCAATGCTCTTGGATTTTTGGTGGCCTGCGTAGTTGGTTGAGTTAGAAGAATTCAGTCCTGATGGGTTGGTGTTGCGAAAATGGTATTTCGGATAGTTCATGATGGTTTCTATCGCGGTTAAGGGTGCATATTTTCTTATGGCGTGTAGTGAATTTATTTCTAAATGGGATCCAACGGAAGTTCTTGTCTATTTGGTTGCATAGTCGCTTGTGACTCAGAAGGGACCATGGAGTTCCCGTATTTTTTGGTATGTTGGGTAGAGTTGAGATTTGCATATGTGAGGTCACGGTTTGGTTCTGGAAGGAAGGTCATAAATTCTTATGCAGCATGGGCAATTTCAGATGACTAGATAGATGATATCACTAATTGGTGTGACTTGATGAGGGTGTATATTTCAGAGAGATCAATGTGCTTGAGTTAAGGGTGCTTCATTGGTATCGCGGCGCCCTATTGTTGGATCGACTATTGATATTCAAGGTTGCTTGGTGAACGGAAGGATGATAGGGGTATCCCTGAGTATTTGGGATGTTTTATGTATTCGAGCGGTGGAGTTGTGATCAGATATGGTAATCCGTACGTTTCATGGATTTTGAGACTGAGAGTTCTCATAAACAGGATACTTTGTGGAAGTGAACGATGAAGAGGCGAGCTGAGCTACTCAGATGATAGTGTGTACCATGATTCTGTCATTATGAACTTTTTGGTAAGTTATTTATCTGTTGAGGGTGATCAAAGTTAATTTAGGGTCACTGGTAGGCTAATATGGGTGCGTGTCCTGCACCGGGTCGAAATTGTTGGCTCCAAATTTCTGTTATTGAGGAAGGTACCATTCGATTGTGATTGAGCTTATTCATGTTCTGGAGGAATCTATGAGTTACCCTTTGGTGTTGCGAGGAGTGGTGATTATTGGTTATATGCACATATGGTGCAGTTCTAATTGGGCTTCATAGCTAGAATTGAGTAAGGTAAGTAACTGGGTGTTACGGGATTGAGGCGTGTTGGTTATATACCTTCTATTTCGGGTGTCATGGTATCGTCTGATTTTCCCCGTGGTTATGGAAATGCACTTTGAGTACCTGATGGTGAATTTCGAATGGTTATTGATTTTGGGCAAGGTGTCTTGAAGTATTTCAAGTGGACCGGTGTTGGATGAGATCGCGCAGTGTAGAGGAGTTATGTAGGGGTATGACCTTCGGTATTGGATGCATGTGTTTTTGAGTTTGCGGTGTGTGTCAGGCTGTTAGTATGATATGGTGATGGTAACTGTTAATGGTACGATAGTCCTCTCGTGTGGATCTTTTATATAATTTGATTGCATTAGGAGGTTGTTGTGAAGTGCACGAGTTGCACAGGTTTGGGCTTCAAATTTTATCGATGTGTCGAATGGCTAGTGTCATGTTATCAGAGTGGTTGTGATGGATGAGAGGAGGTCATTGGACCTAGAACGAATATTTTCGAAATTTTCTACAGCAAAGTTGGAAGGATATATATCGGGAGTCGTCTTAGAAGTCTGCTATAATTCATGTTTGGGAAGGGGGAGTTTCATGTCTGGTTGATCGGACGAATGGTTGTTAGTTCTATGTGCTTCTTTCATCATCGGCAGTGTATGGAAGTGTTAGAGCGAGGCATTTCTTGATAAGAGGTGGTGTATCGGTATTGGGTTGTTCCGAGAAGTTATTGAGGTTAAGAGTTATTGCTATGAGAGTTGGGTCACGCGGGGTATTATGTGATTTCATCTGGGGTACGTATATGGCTTGATTCATCATGTTAAGACTTGTTCAGTTTATAGTTATGGAAATTTTGATCTTATATATCATTTCAGAAGTGGGAAATTGGTTCTAAGGTTTATGGGCCAGGATTTGGATTTCGAAATTTCAGCGGTATTGTGCTATCAGACCTATATGGGATAGGGTGATGTGGGATCCCCCCGGGTATGTGCATGGTAAGCTACATAACAGTTTGACAGTGTTGGAGAACAACTCTTGGCACGTTCGAGGACGAACGTATGTTTAAGTGGGGGAGGATGTAACGACCCAGCTGGTCGTTCCGAGAGTTTAGCCTCGTTTCCCCTATTTCTGCTTAATTTTATGTGGTTCAGCTTCATTTATGTATGTGGGATCGGTTTGTTCGGGTTCAGAGTGGTCATGGTGAGCATTGAGGCAATTAGTCTCTCAAGGTAGCTTAATAGTTGAGAAAGTCAACTAAGAGTTGACTTATTGGTGAACGACCTCAGAATACGGATTTTATGGTTCAGATGGCTTCGTTAGATGATTTGGGACTTAGGAGTGTGTTCAGAATATTTTTGTGATGTCTGGAGTAGAATTTGTCTTGAATTGGCGAAAGTTAGTTTTTGGCGATTTCTGGAATGGAATTCCGGAAGTTGGAACAGGTTCGTAATGTCATTTTGGATATGTCTGTCAAATTTCAGGTCAATCGGAGGTGTTTTAGTTGGTTTCGGCGTAGTTGGCGAAATTTGGAAGTTTCAAAGTTCATAGGCTTGAAATTGATGTAATTTTGGTGTTTTCGTGTTGTTTTTGGTGTTTCGAAGGCTCGACTAAGTCGGAATAATGATATGGGGTGTGTTGGTATGTTTGGTTGGGGCCCCGAGGGGCTCGGGATTGATTTCGGATGGTTGGCGGAGTTTTGAAATGGGAAAATCTCAGAAAATAGTTGTTGGTGTGAAGTTCTGGTGTTGACCGCACCTGCGGTAGGGCAGCCGCAGGTGAGATGTCGCAGGTGCGAAGTTTTGGCCGCACCTGCGAAGCCGCAGCTGCGGAGGATTGGCCGCAGGTGCGAGTTTTGTCCGTTAAGAAGGATTCCGCAGGTGCACACCTGGGACCGCATATGCGACTAAATGTCCGCAGGTGCGGAAATGACTGGCAGAAACAGTATATAAAGGGCCTCCGTGAAATTCATTTCATTTCACCATTTTTGCATGCGGGAGGAGCTCCTTTGAAGGCAAATTGGAGAGAGGATTCGTGATTCTTCAGTGAAGGTAAGTTCTCGGGTTATTACCATCATTTCTATGCTATTTAGATTCAGATTTGGCTTGTATTTGAAGAATTAAAGTAAGAAAAGTTTGGAAAATGGGAGGAAAATTGGGAAAATCCTTTTGGTGCGTTGAGCGGGAAATTGAGGTCGGATTTTGGTAAATTTGGTATGGGTAGACTCGTAAGGGAATAAGTATTCTTGTGATGTAAATTTTATCGGATTCTGAGACGTGGTCCCGGGGATCGGGTTTGGCTGAATTTCGAGATTCTTGTATAATTTGATAATTTTCGATTGGGTTGTGTTCCTTGAGTATATATTGATGAAGTTGAACTGGTTTTGGCTAGATTCGGAGCAATCGGGAGCCAATTTGAGGGGCAAAATCATAGCGGACTAGTGTTGTGACCCGGTAGAGGTAAGTAATGGTTATAAATCTTGTCCTGAGGGTATGGACCCCCGGACTGCATATTTCTCACTGATTTTAGAAAGGCGCACATGTCGGATGACGAGTATGTGGTGCGTACTAATTTTTGGATTGGACTAGGTCCTCTCCGCGGCAACTAATGAGTTGCATATTTACTCAAAACCTTGTGTTAAATTATGTTCTAAAGATTTGTGAAATGTTTGGGCTATAAGCCGTGTTTGGGGCCTCGTGTCAATCTGTTTAGACCCCTTCGGGGCTTTTTACTGCTGTTTTACCTCACTATGTATTGATATTTTCACTCAGCCACATTATGCTTACTGTTTTCGAAACTCAGCATGATTTACACCACTTTGAGATTTAAACTGATGATTTAGGTCGAGTACCTGTTTTACTGATTCGCCCGAGGGGCCTTTTGAGTGGTTCTGCTGAGTGAGGCCGAGGGCCTGATTGTGAGGTGCTGAGTGATGGTGAGGTGCTGAGTGATTGATGCCATGATTTGTCTTGTTTATAGAGCTTAGGCTGTAGGAGCCCCTCCGGAGTCTGTACACACCCCCAGTGAGCGCACAGAGTGTCGAGCGACGAGTGATTGGGAGGCATGAGTGACTGTGAGGTGCTGAGTGACTGTTAGGTGTTGAGGGACTTATACGAGTGATGGTGAGGTATGCCCGAGAGGCTGATTATGAGTGACTGTGAGGCATGCCCGAGGGGCTGATTATTATATATCTTTTTCCCGAGGGGCTACTGATGATTTTACTACTTTCACTCCAAGTTATGAAATATGTTTTGCCTGAGGGGCTACTGATGATTTACTACTCTCACTCTGAGCTTATGAAATATGTTTTGCTCGAGGGGCCTCTATATGATTCATTTCATTTTATACTAAACCTTTCGGTTGAAGTGGTTAAACATATGCATTCTTTAAAGGATTTTTCTGAAGATGATTTTTAAGGCGTGATGATTTGACATATCTATGATATACTGTTGGAAAGAAAGGTTGTGCCTCTTGTGATTTGATGACATTGATTTTATGTGTTTCTTTCTGCTCAGACTTGATTTATTTTCATTACTACTGAGTTGGCGTGCTCACATTACTCCATGCACCTTGTGTGCATATTCAGGTGTTAGGGCAGGGTGAGCTGTCTATCTGTTCCAGAGATTCTCGGAGGTTTGCGAGGTGGCTGCATGCGTCCGCAGTCCTGCTCCCTCTCTTGTTTAATGTTATAGAATTTATTTTCGTTGAGTTGTATATTTATGTAGATGCTCATGACCAGTGACTCCGGGTTCTCGGGGATTGTATTTATTATTCAGTATAGTTTTGACTGTTTTATAAATGTTTAAGGGAAACTTTATGGGTAATCGGTATAGTAAAGTTGTAAATGGAAGTTTATCATGAATTGAGTGAAGTTTGGCTGGCCTAGTTCCATGATAGGCGCCATCACGACTGGCCTAGATTTGGGGTCGTGACACATGTAATACAATTTACCCAACTATGAGTCGGGGTCGAAGCTGACATAGAACAATATGTAGGCGATTAGGAATTTAAGAGAATTATCACTTATTATGCAATGCCAAACACTTAGAATTTGATTGTGAAAATGTTTATACCTAAATACGATAATGTAAACTAACCTAGAATGCAAGTAAAATGATCAATGGTTACAAGCATGGATACATCGGGAATTATACTCAAGTAACAATCCAATGTATTTCACGATTTTACAAATATGAGCAAGTTTATGTTAATTAGCCTCGGGTAACAATTCTATATTAGCTTCTTCCGAAGACTAACAAGACTTCCTAATTGAATTATCCCTAAAAAAAATCAAGAGATTAAGCACACTCAAATATGGCTACAAGTAGTTCAATCATATCCCTAGGTAGAATCTATAAACTGAGGGTTAAAGCCTCAAGTTCTTGTTAATTAATCTTTCCCAAAATTAATTCGAAGTTAATGAGCGAGTCCTAGGGTTAGTTAATCCCTTTGGAAATATTAAAGAATAAGAATAATTAAAGCAACAATAACTCATTTCAATATAATTAAAATCTTTCAATATATAAGCACAACAAGATATTTAATCCACACTTTAAATATGAATATTTCCATAAACAAGATTCAAGTGTTGGAAAAAATATTACATACTTAAATATTCAATACAAAGCAAGGAAATGAAGAAATGAGCATAAATGAGTAAGAAATTCTCAACCAAAAGTTTCAAATATTCAAGACCCAAGTGTGTGTGCAAGAACCCTATCTTCCAAAACTTGTTCTCTCTAGTCTAAGGACTGAAAATAAGCCAAAACAAATCCCAAAGATGAGCTAGGTCGTGTATTTTTGGGTTTGGATTTGAGGAGATGTAAATTTCCAAGTCTGCCCAGGTCTGAAGCCCATTGACCGCACCTACGGAAGTATCCTCGCAGGTGAGTATAGCCTAATGCAGAAGCGGCAATTGATGAGAAGCATTGGCTCCGCAGAAGCAGACATACGCGCGTAAATGCACAACCGCAGATGCGGACCTTAAGCACATATGCGCTTTCTTAGATGCGTTGAGCAGATCGCAGATGTGATTCCTGCCTTCTAGCTTTCTTCTGTAGATTGTTCGTTTCCTCGCAGATGCGAGGTCGCAGAAGTGACCAGTGTTCCGCAGATGCGGAATAACTGAAGAGTTTTGCATTGTTTCAACCCTTTTTTGCTCAATTCCACTTCAATTGAATTCAACTCTATTCATGGCAACATTTACCTAAAAATCTAACAATAAACACCATAAACGACCTCATATTATAATTAATGGATGCAAAACCTAAAGAAAAGATACTAGAATGAGTGGTAAAATCACCACTCATCAGGCAGTAAGGGTTGTCGCATAGGATTTGAGTGATAAATGCGAACGGACACTTGATACATAAGGAGAGGTAAGTTCAGACAAAGGAAACAATCCAAGAGAGATTACACGAAATATATATATGATAATGGACCAACGAATAGTTAGTAGTTGATTCAAGAAGAGTCTAGTTATGGCTAAACAAGAGGATACAGACAAATTAGCAGATCGTGCAAGATAAACGTAGTATACCCTAACATAGTGAATCCAGTTTCACAGATATGACATCGTAATCCTTAAGAAATATTTAGATAGTTGAGGTAGTAAAATGTGCCGTATAAGTATTTTGGAAATAAAAGAGAGTGCCACTGGGGAGATAATCAAAATTTCAATTCAGAAGTAACCTTATGAGCATAAGGGTGCAGAGATAAGTAACTAAGGATAATTATTGGCGAGTAAGTACATCAAAGATTTCGTCAGGTATACGATGTAAAAAGCTTCTAGCTTTACAAGAGTCACAGGGTCTTCCCTAAGTTCTACAACGAAAGACTAGCCGAGGAAATAAGGAAAAAGGCTTCAACATAAGCATAGTGACCTAAAGAAGAAATGATCATATAACAACAGTCTCACTATAATATTGTATGCACTCCATATGGAAGTGGCACCTATTGTAACTAAGGAACAAGAAGTAAAATCCAGAGTTATATTCGAGATCAAATGAGTTGCACAAAAATTCTAGCATGCGTGGGAACTAAGATAAGCCAAGTATTCACGTAACATGATGAAGAAAGACCAGGAAATATAATTGCTTACGTTTAAAGAAAAGTGAGAAGGAACAAAAGAAATTACTCAATCAATGAAACAAAGTTAGTTACGTTATGAACGCACTTATGATTTCGGTTTATTATCCATAATGTATATATGTTGGCATTCATAGAACCATATAAGATTTCCGGTATAAGTTAAAAGAAAGAATTGAGTCCAGGTCACAGACGAAGGCTTGAATTGTTAGAAAATTAGACCATGAATGTTCCATAGCGTCTATGAAAGGCGAAAGTAACAACTAATACCCTGAGCCGCATATGAGAAGATAGCTTAAACCTAAATAAAGGCTGAGAGAGAAGAGGAAACTAAAGTGTTATATCAGCTAAGTAAATCAAGAGTCTGATTATTAGACCCAAATAATTATAGAAATCGCAATTGAGAACATTGTAGAATCACTCTTAATATCATAGGTACAAGAGATATAGTTAAGCAGCCATATTGTATAACAGATCTACGATAAATCCAGTTAGAAGATCACCAACCTCATAAGAAGTCAGTATAATGCTCCCATCGGATTGTGTATGAACCAGAGGTGCAAGTATTATAGTAGAGCTTCAAGTTGTAGATGTGAATCCTACCTATGTGGAAGGGAGGTTATGAAATAGAGATACGATACGGGATTTAATGGTAAGTAAGGTATAAGTGAAGAAGGTACGAGACACTCAAGTGCAGAAGGTTGTGAATAGTCCATACTTCAGGTAGAGTGCTAGAAGCACTGTGATTTAGTATCCAAATATGATACTGGCATTGTCAGTAGCATATCTTCAACTCTATGGTTTCCAGGTACCTAGAGGTCTAGTTAAGAGAGTAAAGAAGAGTTGGAGACAGCGTGATGTCTCGCTTGAGGTTCCAGAATAATATAAGGAAAACTATGGTGCTAGCAAGTTAAATGAAGGTTTCGAGTAGTATAAATTTATATGTGTAGGTCGTAAGCTAAAGTATGGTATAGCAAAAAGGTTTTAGGTAGACATGAGTAAGGATAAGAAAAGGTGAATGAGAAGGTGATGAGAACAGGTAAGGTCTCAAGATTAAGCCCATCAAAACAAGAGAGTTGATGGTTCCTGTAAGTTCTAGAAAGCCATGTATAACCTGAATAAATTCGAAGGAGTTTAATACTAGGAGCATTTAGAAAAGATGGAATGTTGCCCTGGTAGTATAATGAGAATGTAATTATGATAAATGATAAGAGAATGACGTTTAGGCCTTTGATTGAGTAGTGATATAAAGAAAAGGGATTTCATGAATTGCACGGGATTAGAATACCCCCAATAGGATGAACCATGTTGGAATGCCATGAAATACACTTACTGAAGTGTAGTATCACCCTAGTGACAATATGTTATGTAAGATTTCAAGTTATCAGTGGTGGATTATAGATCAACATCAAGGTGGATCAATAATAGATGGATAAAAGAACCAAAGTATGAGATGAGATTAAGGTGTCATTCTTAAAATGAATAATAACGAGGAAGCATTAAAGGACTTAGATGTATACATATAGGTTATGCAGCAAGAGAGTAACCTAGAGTTGGGTAGAAAACCTCGGTAATAATAAATCGAAGTAAGATTTATGGTATAGTATAACCTACCTAGATGTAGTAAAGGCATAAGCATAGATAATTGAGGCTGTAAAGCAATGTATATCAATGTAAGTTTGAAAAAGTACCGAGCGAGGAACTTCAGTACACCTATAGAAGCCCAAAGGAATAGCTCGTCATTATTCTGTATATGTTCACAAAGTGAGGCCTAGAGATTGGATAAAAGCTGGAGGAAAAGGGAGAGAAGAATCACATAGGCACACATACAAGTACAAAGTCGTACATGCTGGATGACATAAGGTAGCAACAGTTACGAGATTGGAAGAATTCCGACCATAAGTCATGGTGTGAGAAAGAAGCCTAAAGGGGGAATGCCCTGGCCTTTGGATTTATTCACAGAATAGCTTCCTACATGGAAAGAACTTTATAAAAGTATTCGTTAGAGATATAGGTAATGAGACTGATATGTTCATCAGTCAACATTCGAGTACGAATGTTACAAAGGGGGAATGATGTTACACCCTATATTTTTGTACGTGAGAGTACGTCGTAAGTCAATTAATGTTAGCTTAGAAATGAGATCACATTTGAAAGTACATAAAGTAATTTAATCATGTTAACTTGGAGGTTACAAATATTGAAGATCATGAACTACAAGTACCAAGAGGGTTGGAAGGCTTAGAAGCTAAAAGAATTGAAAAAATAAGTTTCGTCGAAAGTCGAAAAGTTGGGAATGTTATAACATATACTTTTGGGGTGAAACTAAGGTTCTCAAGTTGACAAGGAGGTTATGTTATGAATTATTTTAGTCTTATTATAGTCTTGTGTTATGTTTTGAATTCAAGAGAGTTGTGGAACAAAAGTTGGCAAAGATCATCACTACTTACATTCATAAATATACTGAAAATTAGGTCAAATGTAGCTGAGCATTTCTCCCAATGTAATTAGAATTATTGGATGATCTACTTATCAAATTGAAGACCTACGAGTCTAGTTCTAACGGATTAAACCGCTTATTTATACAACATTGGATTTGAGATTTATTCATGTTTTTGCGAGACTACGCATACTGGTAAGTGACAAGTAGGTACATCACCTACTTGCCAAAAGGAGAGGCGTCAATTTAAAGCTCTTAAAGTCGTCCAAGAGGGAACTTTTAAAGGATTATTAACTCATTTATTTAGCTCAAATTTCAGACCATGAAAACCATATTGAACCCCTGAACTCCTCCCCAAAATAATCCCACACAAACCCTAGGTTATTTCGGATGTTACGATGTGATTCTAGTGTCGAAAACCCTGGACAACTTGCTAGTTTCTCTTTATACTTATTGTAGTTGTGATGGGCGAATGATTTTTGATGAATAAGGAATAGGTTTCATGGGATACTCAGTCCAAGTCAAGGTTATGCTTCTCCTTCCATTATCTACGCTTATACGAGTTGTAACTCAATCGTAAAGACTAGACCTAGCTAGTTTCGAAAGAGTGGTATATGTTTGTTGTTGCGTCATTGTTGGCTGGTTGTAAACTTATTTTTAATTTGAATTTATGGATGATATAAAGGATAAAAGGCTTAATTATATACTATTGGTTGTGTTTCTCTATTTGAAATAAAAGACAAGTCGAAACGTGTTTTAGTAAACTGAAAAATTAGTTTTGAATTGCTGAACTTGTGGGACTGTTTTATGGGTTTTTTCGTGTTATTGTTGAGTTTTCTCTTTTGCTACTGTTTATATGGATTTTGGGAGGATAAAGGGTGTGTAGAAACACCACATAATGGCAGGGTGGCTGGCTGGTCGTTCACCGTTACATTTTTGGGTTGTTTGACACTACTAGGGTTGTCGTTTTGTGTATGAACTGATTAGGGTATGTGGGATGGTTTTTGGTATTTTATGATGGATATAAGGTTGTAAAATGATGTATACATTTTGTTGTTGTTGTGTTCTTGTTGGTGGTGGTGCTACGTCAAATTGGGAGGAAGTAAAGATTATAGGGAAGATGCTGCCCGTTTTATTATAAAAAAAGATTGTAGTTCATTATGTGATAGTTGTAACTTCCATAACATGATGAAAATATTGTTATAATTATTGTAGATAAAGGTAAAATGAGACGAGTTTAACGGGATTATTTGACAAATTGTGATAAGGTATGTTAAAGCTAAACCTTTCCTTCATTTTGGCATGATCTCTTAACTACATGTGTTTGATAACGAGACATAAAGACAACATATTTCCAAATCTATGCACACTATCCTAGCTTCATAAGTTACAGTATCCTCCCCTAACGCGACTTTATATTCGGTTAAGTATTTACTTCTTATAGCCAAGAGAGTAGAGGGTATATATATAAATATATATATATATATAT
Source organism: Nicotiana knightiana (assembly GCA_005239525.1). Classification (NCBI taxonomy): domain Eukaryota; kingdom Viridiplantae; phylum Streptophyta; class Magnoliopsida; order Solanales; family Solanaceae; genus Nicotiana; species Nicotiana knightiana. Next base: position 219,219 of record ML435840.1, read on the forward strand.
ATATATATATATATATATAAAGACAACATATTTCCAAATCTATGCACACTATCCTAGCTTCATAAGTTACAGTATCCTCCCCTAACGCGACTTTATATTCGGTTAAGTATTTACTTCTTATAGCCAAGAGAGTAGAGGGTATATATATAAATATATATATATATATATATATATATATATATATATAAAGACAACATATTTCCAAATCTATGCACACTATCCTAGCTTCATAAGTTACAGTATCCTCCCCTAACGCGACTTTATATTCGGTTAAGTATTTACTTCTTATAGCCAAGAGAGTAGAGGGTATATATATAAATATATATATATATATATATATATATATATATATATANTATAGGGAAGATGCTGCCCGTTTTATTATAAAAAAAGATTGTAGTTCATTATGTGATAGTTGTAACTTCCATAACATGATGAAAATATTGTTATAATTATTGTAGATAAAGGTAAAATGAGACGAGTTTAACGGGATTATTTGACAAATTGTGATAAGGTATGTTAAAGCTAAACCTTTCCTTCATTTTGGCATGATCTCTTAACTACATGTGTTTGATAACGAGACATAAAGACAACATATTTCCAAATCTATGCACACTATCCTAGCTTCATAAGTTACAGTATCCTCCCCTAACGCGACTTTATATTCGGTTAAGTATTTACTTCTTATAGCCAAGAGAGTAGAGGGTATATATATATATATATATATATATATATATATATATATACAGTATTATAATTTTTTTACAACCACCGATCTATAATCGGTGGGTAGGCCTCTATTGGGCAACCTCTGATCAGATGGTAAGTTATATACCGAGCTTTTTGTGGTCGAGCGCCTATGAGCGAGCCCAGAATTGGCGAGATACTGAGCCTAGTATGGCCGAGTGCCTATGAGCGGGCCTACTATGGCAGAGCAGTTACACAAACCGAGCCTTATAAGCCCGAAAATCTAGTTTACTTACTATATTGGGAGAGTTGAGTTAGTATCAACAGGTAAGCATATCTTCATATTATCTTTGATTCCCAGTTACTTAAGTTAATATATTATCAGTTCTGTTTCAGCTTTCAGTTATTATGTTACCTTACATACCCGGAACATTATTTTGTACTGACGTCCCTTTTGCTGGGGATGTTGTCGTTCATGCATGCATGTCCTGATAGATAGTTGGACAGACCCTCCCAGCCGACAAAATCAAACATCGCTTGGTTGGTAAGCTCCACTTCATCGGAGTTACTTGGTCTAGACCTTGGAGTCCATTTTATATATACAGGTTTGATGGGCAAGTCGAGGCCCTGTCCTGACCATGATACAGTTCAATTATCTCTAGACGCTTGTAGACGAGTCCTGTATATTTTGTTTATCAGTAGATTTTCATGGCAATTTCGTCAGCCTGCACATTTTTATATATCAGCTTTTGGCTATGTTTATCCCTCATATGAGAGAGACGTTATTATTAGATGATTCAGAATATGCCTCATCGGCCTAAGTTGAGGGCTACCCCTCCAGAGTTTACACTTACAGAGTAGTATGCTCGGGCTGAGTATGGCACGGGGTGCCTGGCACGCCTCTTCAGGTTCGGGGTGTGACATTTAGGTAGAATTGGGGATTTTTGTAAGATTTAAATTTGGACCACGAATTGAGATCAGATTCTGAAATAAATCACATAATCGGACTCAGGGTCAATGGGTTATCGGGTTTTGATCCGAACTCGGGTTTCGACCAAGCAGCCAGGGGTTGACTTTTTCAAAAGTGATCAAAATTGAACCTCTTTCATTTGTGGGTGGTTTCTAAAGCTTATTTTGAATTATTTGGTCAATAATTTGCTACACTTGGTTAATTTAGAGGTTGTTCAAAAGGCAAGGATGTGGTTGATTGATTACTTGAGTTGCAGAATAAGGTAAGTGTTGGGTCTAACCTTGATTTGAGGGTATAAGAAAATCTAGAACTACATGTTATGTGAATTATGTGAAAAAGGCATATATGCAAGGTGACGAGTGTATATATGTTGTTATGATGTTCGCTTTCATGTTTTCATTATTTCATGATATATCTTGTATCATACCTTGATTGCTACATGCTTTATTGAATTCTATGCCATGATTGTCACTTGTCATTTAGCTATTCTTATATTAAATTGTCCACCCCTTGTCGCACCCTCCTTTTTCCCCCGAGTGTTGCCTTCGGGGCCCAGTCGAAAGGGGTTTATGACATTGGGTTGAGACAACTCGTTCCTTTTGGGAAAGGGATTTGCATATTTTGAAGAGTTGCCACCTAACGATTTTAACGGTGCGTTAGGGCACCTAAGGGGTTCAATTATAACTACATTGCTAACAAGAGATTGGGTAAGGGCTTGAAATTATCCTAAGGGGAAGGTGTTAGGCACCCCTCAGGATCCACAAGTGTGGTTCCCGGCCAAATGGTTTCTGTGAATTTGTACGGCTTAGAAAACAAACAAATAAAGGCTCAAATAAGAGGGGTTTAAGTCTTAAGCATGCAGATGTTTGGAAACAGTAAAGAAGATTAGCTTTTGAAAGGATTACAATCTAAGCATATAAAAGGTATCTTAGGTTTATAATAATATGGATCACATCAATGCAATACCTGGTAATCACACCTCGAAGAGGGGCTACACGTGGTATTAACGCACCGGTCATCATATTCATATTCTACCCTTTCCCACCCCGTGAAAGCAACTAAATCGAGTGTTGGTCTCGACCTCTATTGCATGTTGTTAACCGTCCCTTCCTATCAGTCCCGGAGGAAATTAGGACTCCTATCCTAAAGGAGGTGCTAGGAAGACCCTCAGGTTTTAAAGGTGAAAATGCTATGGCGACATATAATGAACAAGTATAACTGCAGATAAAGGGGGTAGCACATAAACAGGAAAGGGCTCAAAGACCTCCACAAACAGTGCACATAAACAACATGTCTCATACACAATTAAAGTCCATATTCAGGTTCATATCCTAAGCATGATATCTAAGTGATAACACAAAGGCAGATTTATTGCATAACTCAGAGAGGAAGTGTTAATCAGGCTTGCCTACTGGTTTTAAGCATGCTGACAGTAGAACACTAATCACAAAGGACAGTTCTGGTTTTATTTTTTAGGTTGATTACCTAAGGCTTGCCTAGGTGTAGGATAATATGCAACAGTTATTCAGATTTGTTAACGACTCTAGGTTGTTTATAGCTAATAACATGCAATTCTAGGTGTTGAAGATGTGCAAGGACTAATTACCAGTTGTTTAGAACATGGGACTTTTTTAGATATCTGTATTTAGACTAAGTACAGTTAAATGAATACGATCCTATAGCATGATGCCTAATGCAACATGATGCATAGTAACCTAAACAGGATTTCTAAATGCAGATAAAATCACAACATTATGCACCGTTTCAGGAATAGCAAGAGTACAGCTTGTTAATGTTACTTACCTAGAAACAGGATCTCTAAGTGTGCAGGCGTGGTGAGACATGATTGCAATTTATTTATCCTAGGGCAGGACTTCTAATGAAGTTTCAGAACATGTTTACATGGACAGAATCACATAATAGCAGTTTATTTTATTGTTATTTTTTATCCTATAGGCAGGATTTCTAAGCGTAGATGAGATGTTGAATACAATACACATAAATCCTAAGTAGCATGATACCTAATGCATGTACATATAAACCTACACAGGATCTCTATTGCACAGATAGGGATTAAAAACCTAAGCATGGTTTCTACCCTTGTAATAGCTAGGCATGCATAGTTACCTTTCCTGTTTCACTATCCAGCCCCAGAATTATTTACAAATTATTACAGGCCAAGGCTTATGAATTACACAACCAGAAGTGAAAAATAAGAAGTTATTCTATAGGGAGCCTTCAATTAGGCCCAAATCCTGTAAACCTCATTGCCATATGGTATTCATAGCCTTTTCACAGTCCGGGTGTGTCAAAGTTCCCTAAGGACCTCAAGGGCTCCTGGGTAGTACTCACACCCAAACTTAGTAACCAGGAGTTAAACATGTGAAGTGTGGAAATACCATCCTCAGTGTGTCAGAGTTTATAGGGAACTCAAGGTCCCAAAGCAGTGCTCACACTGAGGGGGCAGAACATAAAGGTCTAGGAATCAAGTGAAGTGCAGGAGATAGATTTGAAAAGGTTTTGACACAAAACAACACTAGACTGATTCAGTAAATAAAGAAGTTTTCTGAAAGGTTTTGATCAGTAATGAAACAACCTGAATATAATGTAAACATCTTTGGAAAAGCAGCAAACAACTCGCACAGGTTCAGCACATTCAAGCATATATTTCACTCAGGGACAACGGAGATTGGGGACACATAGAAACATATGAGCATTAGAGAAGTATTAGAGTGTCACAGACCAGTATTGAGTCTGAACAACACAGTTAGTCACCAAAAATTCATGCCAAGATCTAAACATAATCAGATTCGAGGTAGTACTGGGAGAGGGTAGGACATAATTACACATAGGTTTAAGAAACACATGTTAAGTTCATACAGGGCAATTATAGTATCCTAGGAATTGCATGTTGAGGCTATAAGGGAGGAGATACCCAGAACCAAATAACATAATATGTGAAACTAGTTGCAAATGGACAACATAACCATAAGTAAAAGGAAACCAGAAGCAGGATGCATCGTAATAACCAAAGAAACATGTTGTTTTGTAGACTTTAACTATAAACTGGAAACATACCAGTTGAAGACAACAAATACAGAATAAGAGGCAAGTAGAATAGCTAGTCTTGGCTTCCAGCCAACTAACAATAGCAAACAATCGAGAGAAGAATAGTAGATTGTGTGTGTGTGAGCAAGAGAGAATAGAACAAGGTCTATATTTTTCGTCTCTATTAATGAAAGAGGAGTGTGTATATATAGTTTTTGAAAACTAGTAGTGAATAAGGTAGGAAATCAAGATAGACCAGTAATTAGGGACTAAGCATCAATCAGTATAGGTATCCCTTAATTGAAGGGATTGAGTTCAAACGGCTAGCAGGCAAAATAACAAATAAAGAAAGTTCCCATATGTGACATGCATATGACATATAAGGAAACAATTTCAAATCAGTACAAGCACACAATAGAGGCTAGGTTCACAGACTCTAATTAAGGGAATGGGAATCCATTAACAACAAATAAATCATGTAACAAGGTAAAAAATGGACGAAGGTCGGAAATTAATCAGTAAAGTCTCAAATCACAAGGAATCAGGGATTCAAAATAATAAATCAGAAACCCTAACAAACTAAAACTACAGAGAATCAGGGATTCAAACAGGAGTAACAACAGTCAAAGGAAATTAACATGAATCGAATACATCACAGGCAAGAGGTCAAAAACCCTAAAGTAAAAGCATGTTAAATCAAGGATTCTCATGAACTTATAGGGCAAACAGCAAAACAAATGAGACAGAAAGGAAAGAACAACAGATTGTAAAACATCATGGAATCATAAAGCTAATACATATGCAAACAATATTGAAGACAAAGTCAGGTAATAATTCGGATAAAAGAGGAAAAAATCAAATAAATTACTAAAACATAGTAAAACCCTAGGATAATGCTGAAAAAATCACAGGAAAATCATTTTAAAGGAGTCATGAAACCCTAGTTGAAAACGAAGAGTCATTTTAGAGAAAATCAGAGAGTTTTTTAGGGAAATAACGAAATAGCTCAAAACATATACAGATCTACCATAGATCTAAAGAAGCAATAGAGTTTTAAACATTTAGGGTTTCAAAGAGAACCCAGAGAGATAAAGAAAAACCTCAAACGTCGCTGGTTTAACCCCAAAGGTCATAGACCTTGCTTGAACAGTCGGAGGTAGCCGGAGATGGCCAGAGGGTGATGAGCACAGGTCCAGGAGGTAGGAGGATGCAAACTAGGTCTCTTGAAGACCTTAGAGATGGAAAACATCGGCGTGAGGGAACCACAGGAGGCAGGAGGATGGTGAGAGCTTCATAGTCACCGGCGAAGAGACGGTCGGAGAAGGCGAAGAGATTCATCGGAGCCCAAAGAGACAGGAAGTCTCTAGAAGAGACTTAGAGAGATAGAGAGAGAATTAGAGATGAGAGACCAGTGAGAATGAGAGGGGTCGGGGGGGGTTAGTCTAGGTTAATTAAGGAAGGTCGAATCCGGGCCGTTGATCAAAATCGATCAACAGCCAAGATTAAATCAAGTCTGGACCGGGTATCTTTAGTGGGTTGGGCTTGGGTATTGGACGGATTTAATTGGGTGGTTTGGGCTGGTTTCAATAGGATGAAATTGAATTAAATTGGGCTATGATTTAAATAGGAAGGGGTTGATTGTTAAATACCCGATTAAATAGATAAATAATTAATCAAAATAGCTAATAATTACATAAAATTAAATTAATGCTAAATAGATGAAATTAAGGTAATTAACTAATATTTAAAATATAAAATTACTAAATATTGAATTAAAATGGCATAAAAAGTACAATTAGGCTATAATTGCAAAATTATCGTAATTATAGCCAAATAATGCCAAATTGGCTAATCTGTGAAATAATCAAATCCTAATAAAATTAAAAATGATATATTGAGCTGGAAAATATTTTGAATTTCATTTATAATATAATTTATGAATAATTAAAAAAAATACTGAATAAATTGGAAAAGAATTTAATAAAAGTATGAAAAATTACGAAAAAATACCAGTTATTATAAAGAGTAATTTTGAAGGTATATATGTAAATTTTAAAATAGTTTGAGGAAAAAATAGGTATCAACATCCCTTTCGTGATTCCATGCTTGTTTGCTACTTGTCTTTACTTGCTTTATTTGCATATCTAAATTAGCATGTCTTATTTGCCTTATTAATTGTAATAGTTGTTTCTTTCAATAATGTAGTTTCACTTGTATGAGCTTTCTAATTGATAGATATCGATGGGTTGGTAAGGTTGAGACGCTCGAGTTGATAGATATTCTTTGATTATTATGTGTTTCTTCATTATCTCGTACATTTACTCTCTTGGTTTAGAAATTCTTGTAGATTTTGGTTGTTAAATTACTATTGTTGATTGAATTTATTTGGGAAGTGAGTTGCATGCCACAACGGAGATTGAAAGGTAATGAATTGAAATGGCAGAATAAGGATATATTATGATATCGATAAATGATGATATAGAGGGATCGGGTTGCACACTGCAACCGATTGTATATGTTGTAATTGTTTGTGACTGATGGATTTGCCTCGGTATTTTTTAGATGAGTTTATGAGACTTGTTATTATGGGCTCTCTGGTAGTTGAATTTCGAGTTTGTTTCTATGAGTTAACTGCTTTACTTCCATTTCCTGTCTTTCTGTTATTATTATTATTATTATTATTATTATTATTATTATTATTATTATTATTATTATTATTATTATTACATACATAGGATTGATTGTACTCATACTACACTCGTCACTAATTTGTCGAGGTTAGGCTCGGCACTTACAGAGTACATGAGGTTGGCTGTACTCAAACTACACTCTAAACTTCCTGTGCAGATACCGGTGTTGGTCCAACAGTGTTGAATGATATTTCTCGGATCTAGCTATCTGTGGAGACTTGAGGTATCGTTGCACGGTGTCCGCAACTGAAGTCCTTTTTTGTCATCCTACTAGTTTACTTTGATTCAGACAGTAATATTTTATTCAGACAATTATCTGTAGTACTCTAGATGCTCGTGTATTCGTGATACCAATTTCTGAGATTGTATTTGGTTTACGTCGTTTATTATTTTATCACCTTATTTAAGATTATTCAGTTTTATTGTTGTCATTTGGGTTGATTGTTAAAAATGGTTAATAAATATAGCTAACATTGAATTGCCTAGCAAGTAAAATGTTAAGCACCATCACAATTTCGAGGGTGAAAATTCTGGATCTTGTCGATTCTGGTTGGTGGAATTGTACTTTCTAATATTTGAAGGTAACAAATCTTATTGGTATTTGACATAAAAAGGGAAAAGGAGAAAAAAAAAAGTTATTGCTTCTTTTTTACTTGGTGATTTAGACTTTCATTCCATGTTATTACTAGTAAAGATAGTTGCCTAACTCATAAAATTAAAATCATATATCCAAATTATTCAAAGTCGTAAGCTGAAAGCAATATTTTAAATAAAAGGACTAAAGTCAGATCACATTAGATCTTTGTTTAGTAAGTAATAATAACTATATATTGTATTTATAACTATAAATGTGCATGAATCTAGCTATCTATCTATCTTATTTAATAAAAAAGAATATGTCATATACATTGAATATAATTTTTGACATTTAATATTTACTGATATAGGTACACGCGCAAAGTGTGTACCTTAAAGCTAGTATTGTAAAATTTATGGGCAAATTTGAATCTTTTTTCCAAAATCGATAGGCAGAATAGTCTAAATGACACTTATACTTGTGTCACTTTGTCATGCCGGTCCCAAACTTATCATTTTGCCAATTGAATACTTACACTCGTTCAAACTGTGTATAATAAATGTTTATGACATGAGACTGCCAGTGCATGTAATATAATCTCCTATACATAAGACACCACGTTATTACTGTTACACGGCGCCTTACTGAGATTCCTTGGAAGGGCGACATAAGGCTAAGTAACTGATGTCAGTGCAGTTACTGCCTACCAACTGAGGTCCCCTCCGTATGCTAGACGAGATTGTCAGTGTCGTACAAGAAAATAAATGTCAAGAGCAATTGGGAGAACATAAATGAGAATTGAGAATGAAAGAAAGCTTGATTACATTAATGAAAGCTATTACAGAAAAGCAACACGGTGTTGAGGAGGAGAGACACCAGTATAGAGAATTGTTTGCTTGCTAAAAAGTTTGATTGCTTGACCCCCCTAATAGTGCTGAAAAAAATAAATCAAAGTTACAAGACTTGACCTAACTAAGCTAGAGTAACATAATGGAAGTACATGGAATAAAACTACTCTATATTTACAATGAAAAAGACTTAGTTTTCTACAAGGTATAAACATGTCTGTTGTCAGCAACCTTGTCTTTCGCATCACGATATACGCGCGCAGCGCTGTTGGCATCTACCTGCGACTGGGCGCTGGGGAGAGATATCGATGGGGCGACAGAGGCACATGCGCGCTTGTCACTTGCCGCAGCCAAGACCACAATTTCGTCTGTGGCGCTAAGCGCTGGGAGGTTTACCAGAACGCCACGGGGCGCGTCCAAGGGGTCATGGAGCATGGCTGGAAAGCTGCCCATGACATTACTAGTGCCACATAGGAAAATAAACTATTGAAAAATAGAACTAACCACCAAAACCTAATATATTCTGTCATTTTACACTTTATCAATTATTCCACGTCATTTATATTCTGTCATTTTACACTTTATCAATTATTCCACGTCATTTTTTATTTTCTCAAAAAGTTTTTTTTTAAAAGTTGATAAAAAAAATCCAAAATGCCTCAATAAACCACCTCATAACTACCAATTTGACCATCGTGAACCATTCCCTAGCACCAACAAAGATCGCCCTTTATCTCACCCAACAAAATCCTTTTTCATCCGTAAGAGCATCCTCACACATTGACTTCTCACCATTGTTCTACAATTACTGGCAGCTATACAAAACAGAAAATAGTGAAATTCAATCGCCACAAAATTTTCTTCACTATAACCAGACAACCGGAAGTCACCACCTTCCTCTAAAAATCACCACCCAAAAGATCCATTAAATACTCATCTTGACCTCATTTCATTTTAAAAAAAAAAAAAAGCAAACGAAACTCATTATCTCGAAATTGCCTGAAGAGCCGAGTAATTAAAATCTTGTTGCCTCCGCCATTTTTGTAGTGAAGAACTACATAACTGGTTTTGAGTTAACAACAAAAAGGTGCTTTTTAGAAGTTCAGTTGGAAGAAATCAATTGGATTTTGATTAAATAGAAAAAGAAATAAGAAATGAAAAGGATTCTTTTGCTAAAAAAATAGAGAAAAATAATATACTTCAGCTTGATTTTGTGATTTTGAAAGCTGACCCATTGTTTACAGTAGTGTAGTGGAGCGAGAAGAAAGGTGGGAGACTGATAAAGAGGAAAAAATTGGAAGGGGAGGGATAATTTCGATTAACTTATTAACTTTATCTTTTTTTAATTTAATTTATTTTTATTCAAAATTACCAATATCACTCTCTTTACGCCTGTGTGTTATATAATTTGTTCACCCCAACTATATCAGCGCCACGTCAATGATCAGAAAATTAGTTTTGAACAAGTAAAGGTGTTTGAATGAAAATCAAAGTCCGAGGACCGGGATATCAAAACGATTATGCTATTAGCGTGAGACCCACTCCCGGATGCTGAGGTGGCGAACACAGCACATGAACAACTAACTCCATATTCCCAAAATACCGTGTGTAAGAATATTACACCCAAACGCGCCAACAATAACACAATCCAATATCAGATTTCTTTCAGAAACTCCACTTCCGATTTCTAATTGTTTCTTCTTCCCAACCCATCCTTCAACAAAACCTAATCTTTTCATTAGATTTCTCTGCCCCCAAAAAGATTCCCACCTCAATTCCACAAAAACACAAGGAGATCTAAGAAAAATTTCCCCTCTTTCTCACTTTCTTGATATATACACCTAAAAAAATATTATATATAGAGTGGTGGAATTTGGTTTGAATTGATTAATTGACAGACTTTGGTAAGAGGGAGTTGTTGAAAAAATGGGTGACATGAAGGATAAAGTCAAAGGGTTTATGAAAAAAGTCACATCTTCTTCTTCAGGTAAGTTTAAAGGACAAGGTAGAGTTTTGGGTGGTTCATCTTCTTCAGGGCCCTCAAATCATGTTAGTAATTTTTCATCACATCCCCTAAATACTAGACAAAATCATCAACCTTCATATACAGCTTCAGATGCAAAAACTTTGCCTAAAAAACCAAGTAATTCTGAACAAAGAATTGAGAATAAATGTGAAATTCAGGTTAATAAAAGTGAATCAAAGGATGGCTTTGATCCATATGGTGAATTAATCACTTCTGGGAAGAGAAACCCAAAAGGGTATTCACTTACTAATGTGTTTGAATGCCCTGTCTGTGGTAGTGGTTTTGTTTCTGAAGAAGAGGTGTCAACTCATATTGATAGCTGTTTAAGTTCTGAAGTGTCTTCTAATTTGGGAGTTGAAATTAAAGTTGAAGCTAAAAGTGAATTGGAAACATGTGTTAGTGCATATGTTTCAGGGAAGCCCTCAGGAGGGTCAGTTGAAGTGGTCATTAAGTTATTAAAAAATATTGTGAAGGAACCAGAGAATGCCAAGTTTAGGAAAATAAGGATGGGGAATCCAAAAATAAAAGAGGCTATAGGTGATGTTGTAGGAGGAGTGGAGCTATTGGAATTTGTTGGATTTGAGTTGAAAGAAGACGGTGGGGAGATTTGGGCTGTGATGGATGTTCCTTCGAAAGAACAACTTGTTATGCTTAAGAATGTAGTTTCACTCTTGGAACCGAAGAAGGTTGAAGAGTTGGCGTCGGTATCCCAAGTTAAGGCGAGTGAACCAGTTGAACCGAAGAAGATTGATAGACAGGTAGAATTTGGATAACTTTTGGTAGTAGTTCGGTCTTTTTGTTTCCATGTTCTTTTAAATTCCTATATACGATGTTAAAGCTTTCCTTTACTAGTGCTCGAATGAAACTCTTTGATGCTATTGAATAGTATTACGTTTCCTGAGGCTTCAGCGATAAAATTTCCTTTGCATCCAATTATTTCTCTAGTTGATCATGATGTAGCAACTTGGCTACTTTGTGCTTCCCATCAAGTAAAGCCCTTACTAATTAGAATTGATGAATGATGTTGTCGTCCTGACATAGTGACATAGCACCATTGTTTTAAGTCCATAACTTCTTCTTAAAAGGTAATGGCTACTTTATTTCTTATTAGCCAATTAATGAGGAAATTCTGCTATTTTTGTGTCAGGATACTATAGCTTCTGGCTTGGTTTATTTATCAAGTATGTTTCTTGGTCTCCAAATATATTGTCACACCGTGCCGGATCCTCCAAAAATGCACTACTTTTGGAGGATCCGACACGCACCCATCAATATGTTTGAAGAGCCCGAGCAACATAGATTCAACTGGACATAGATGTTTGAGAGAATGCAGATTGATGCTTAAAGCTATAATAACACTTGAAATAGGTGCATTAATAGAAGTATTGTTTGAAAAGTTGGTGGAGTAACGATATCTTTATTGATTTTCTTTCATATTCCTTCTGAGATGACACTGTTGGATTCGTTGAGTCCATATTCTTATATACTTTTTCATAAAATTCACACTCGCGATACTTAATCCTCTGGGACACATATAGCCAAACTCGTAGCATTTCATGGTAATATGTATTTCCTCTAGAAAGGGACCCGAGCATCTAGCTGGTGGTTTCGGTTTATTGGTCCTTGGCATGGTTATCAGGATTTAGCAAGGAGAGCTACAGAGTGGTAGTACTGACATATTTTTGGTCTGAATTATTCTTCAATGAGAACTGTAATAAAATGCCAACCATAAGGTTGTTTTGAAGGTGAATTCAGTATATGAGGGTAGATGAAACATATTGCGTTTTTATGCACAAATTGACCGGACCGATCTATTTGGTTATTCTCTATGTTATAGTTTGTTTCATGCAAAGAAATCTGGTGGTAGAAAGAAAATGCCTGACTAGACATTCTAGGCATTGCTCTTTCGTGTTAGATTGATTACTACGACATAAAATTACTCATTTCCTGTTTCCACTATGATACATTAAAAAGCTTTAGTATGTTGCATTTACTTTGGGTTAGGCTTCTTTATTAGAGATATTACTTAATTACGTAAACTGATGAACCTTCACTTGAACACCATTACTTAGTTCTCAACATGTCGAACACCGCTATTGTGTCCTACTTTTTATTTAATAATTGCAATTCATCTACTGTGTCAATCCTATGTGACGGGACACTGACCCACACTCTTTCATTTTGCCAAAATATTTTTCTTTGGCGTCTAATTCCAAATCTTCAAAACAATAATCCAATGAATAATTTTTGAACAATGTTCTGAAGTGGAAAGAGTTGAATATATATTTGGGATACTAGAATCTGTAAAATTGATGAAGCATGTCATTTGTGTTTTTCATGTTTTCTCAATACATCAATGCTTGATAAATATAAAATTATTCTTTAGTTTCAAATTTTATGTCATTTATGTCTTCCAATGTGTTAAACCAATTGGATGTTATAGGAGAATCTTATCTAACTGCTAAAGTTATAAGCTAATATCCTACAATTTGCTATATACAATTAGATATTTCAAATGCTGCTGGGTATACTCATAATTTAGTCTCTGTTAAGAATACCACAAGTTTGAAGGTCTAATGAGATTGAACGACAAAATATTTGGTGAAGAATTATTACTGAGAGTCTGAAATAAACTGCGGTGAGAATATATCTTCTGGTGCTAATGCCTTTTATGAGAGAGAACATTGATTTAGAGATAAAGTAAGACGTAGATTAGCATTGTGAAATCCTGACTCTTTGAGTCTCCTCTCAGTTGTGTATTTTTAAGAATTAACCAATAGATTTAGGCCCTTGGAGCAAGTGACTAGAAAAAGATAAATCACATTCGAAGCTCCACTACTATTTGTTTAGTGTTTTCTACTAATGTAGTTCAAATTCTATTTTTAACATTTTGAACTGGAGTTAATACCCTGCTTCTTATAGGCAAATGATACTCAGATTTTTGAATTGTGATCATTTTCTGTATGTGTGAATCGGTGCTAGGAAAGCAAGTATTTTTAAGAGTATGCCGGATATTTTGAACTAAGATTTCTTTGAATTGTGTGCTAAATTCCTTATGTTTTTAGTTCTTTCTTATAGAACCCAATGCTTTACATTATTTTTAACCAAAACAAAGCTACATTACTCTCAATCTATTGTAAGGATTTGTTTCTCAATATAGAACAACCTAACAATTCCTAGAAACCTCAAGCAATGTCTTCTATTCTCAGACATATTTGTGTCTCAGTATATAAAAGATCAGTTTTCAGAGATGAAAAGAATGGATAACATTAGGTTATCCAACAGAAGTTTGCGTTAAGCGGTTAAGATCACATCACAACATATCCTAAATTGATAAAATAGGCCTTTTTCGAATATTTCAAAAGATCTTCTCGATGATTATACTTTATCTGGCAACACGTCCAGTTCATCACGAGGAAATAATGAGGCAATTCCATTAGAATACATATTTAATGAATTGAGTTATTTGGTGTAAAAATGAGTCAAACAAATGGGTAACAGTTCCAAATCCTTCTTCGATTGTGTTCTTCTCTGCCTGTATCAATAAATGATTCTTAAGTGCATTACCTTCTGTGGTAACTGTGATTTTGAACCAGGGGGGTTAGCGTGCGCGCACACATACAGAGACACACACATGACTACATGAGGTTAAATTTGGAAAGATAAAATTGAACTTGAACTTTTTGTTTAGTTGGTCAGTCTCTTACTGAATTATATAATTATCTCATTTATGTATTTAGGAAAGAATTACTTGTGCTGCTCTTTACTTATGTGTTTCTCACCATTTATGTAATGATCAAACTTCATGAATTTTGCTTTAAAATTAATTTGTTAGGTTAATTTCTATTCGTTCGAAAGCTGGAATATTATCTTGCCTCTATAGACTTTTACAAGATAGTATTATTGTGAGCATGATCAGGCTTAATTATGGTGAATACAGTCAAATTTACTTTGGTGAATTTGGTCAAGCTTAATTTTGGAAAGTTACATATAACACTTCTTATACTTTTGAAACTACATAGTAATTATCCTATTTGTATGACATTTTGTTCAGTGCTCGTGCTATTTTGGTCCTTTCTGCCTCTGACAATCTTATTTCTAAACGCAACAGATTCGGGTATTCTTTTCTGTTCCCGAGAGCGTAGCAGCAAAAATTGAGCTACCTGATTCTTTCTTTAACCTCTCACGTGAGGAATTGAGAAGAGAAGCAGAGATGAAGAAGAAGAAATTAGAAGATTCCAAATTATTGATTCCTAAATCTTATAGGGAAAAGCAGACAAAAGCTGCAAGAAGGAAGTACACAAAATCCATTATCCGAATACAGTTTCCAGATGGAGTATTGCTTCAAGGTGTCTTTCTACCTTCGGAGCCAACTAGTGCTCTTTATGAGGTTGGTACTTGGCCTTTTATGCTATTATATTTGTTGACAAATTACTAAATCTAATTTGGTAAGAACTTTAACGGATTTACAGCAAGGAGTTTCTTTTAGATTCAAAAGAAAATCTTCCTTTATTTCCAAATTATTAAGCATACAATGCACAACTTTTTGTAGAGCAATAAAAGATTTCTTCATCCAACCCCACCCCCACCCCCGATCGATTGATATCTCTTCAACTCCCTGAGTGGTTGGCTCATAACCTAAATCTTGTACCATTTGAGCTCTCTCTCTCTCTCTCTCTCTCACTCGGTCTCTCATTGTCCTCAGTTGAGTATGTCAAAGGATTATGGCTCATGATTAGCATATACCTAGAAGAACACGATATAAATAAGCTTTAAGTTCTCAAAATATCCCGTGCAAGGTATAATGGTATTATTAGAAGACTTGAAAAGTTCAAGGTAAGGGGTGTTGGGAGTCAATTCAGTTTCTTTCTGATTGCAAAATACTTTCTTGCAATAACATTAAGATAGAAAGGACAGAAAGGGAAGAGAAAATTTTATTTGTAAAGAATTAGGAGGAGGGTGGGACATGGGGGACTAGTTAATCTTTACAAAGGAAGATCCCTGTTCGTATTATGCGGACCATTTGTGTAGTTAGATTTGAAATTCCAATAATCATTGTGGTGTCGCCAATGAAGTTCTTATAGGACGCTTTTTCATTTGGTTACGCTAATAGAAATAGGATAAAAAGGTGCTATGGATTCACCAACAGAATATAAAAAGGTCAACTATATAACTATAGCAGAAATTCCATGTTTTATCTCATGTGAATAGAAAATTAAATGTCGAATAAGCTGGAAACGTTTTGTTTCCTAAGCATTCTTCCAGATTTATTGTGGGTTACTCTTTTCATATCTATTGTTCCATGTGAAGATTGATTGGTAATCTGGTGTCTACGCTTGCTATATATTTGTCAGCATGTATACATGTGTTTTTATTTTGTGTTTTCTCTTAGATTTTTCTTCCTCATATTCTGTCCATCTTTTATTTTCTAGTTTGTGAGCTCAGCATTAAAGGAACCAAGCTTAGAGTTCGAATTGTTACATCCGGTGCTTGTTAAAAAGCGGGTGATTCCCCATTTTTCAGCTGCTGGAGAGAGGGCCATAACACTTGAAGAGGAGGATTTGGTTCCTGCAGCTCTACTCAAATTTAAACCTATCGAAACAGATTCTGTTGTTTTTACTGGTCTTTGTAATGAGCTTCTTGAAATCAGCGAGCCCCTCGAGTCTGGATCAGTTGCTTCCTTGTAAGCTCCAGTATCGCTCTAAATTACATCAGATTTTGAATACTTCTCAGTGTTGGAAACCTTATAAAACTCTCTGCCCCGGGAATGCTGTAATTCTTGATTTTCTTCTTCTGTTTCTCTTTTCTCTGCATGATTATGTTTGTGCAAATCATAGGTTACCTGTATAATCCTGTTGTATGATTTGAATTCTACATTAGCTTTTGCAGAAAATTTTGGTGTCAAAGTCAGAGATATAAGAGATGAGATGTATTGACAACTTGATCATTTGATGAATACAAGAGAAATCTATTTTCTAGGTGTTAAATTTGTGCAATAGGAGTGTAGACAAATAAAATTTATTGGGTCTAATCCATACAAAATTTGGATTAAATTCAATTGGGTTAAATAATTAATTTGGGTTTTACAGGTTAGTCAATTTTATTATTTTCGAGCCCTAGGTTCATTTCATCTTAAGGCCCAGACTCATGCCATGTGTCAAGTGACATGGCATATCTAGTCAAACTGCAAGTTAAAAAGATGGCGCCACTGGTTAAATGATGTGGCAATCCAAGTCAAAAAAATGCAAGAACTAACCACAGGTCGCGAAGTGGCTAAAATGACACTGGCCAATCAGAAGCAAGCAAGAGAGTTCATATGTAGTTGGACTGTCCATCTTCTACAACGATAAATAGAGGGGTTACATAACTCTCAGGAGATTCAGAATTGGAGAAGAACACCCGCAATTGGTGAAGGCATCCACAAACAGAGAGATCAATCATCAAGTGCATAGTTCTTCAACAAAGGAGTGATCAACGGAGTTCTTCCCGGAGATCAAATCGTAATAACAAAGTGTTGCTTGACGTTCTTGGCGATTAAATACATCACAAGGAGGTCTTCATCATCCTACATTTGAGAAAGACGCTTCTAAAACCCTCGAATCACGGAGAATTTTAGAGAGGAGAATCAAAGGATACATAGAATTGTACTCACAAATATTTATCAATAAAATCTCTTTTTCTTCATATTATTTTTGTTGCAGTTTATTTTCCGTACTACGAAAATTTGTTGCGAACAAATTTTAGAAAGCTCAGTGGGACCCATTCTGCCTTTCATCTCTCCGTCTTGCAAGTTGAAAATTACGAACTTCAGATCTACTGCTACAATGGTCTTCCGCAATGTGATGTTTCACGCAAAGATACTGCTGCTTCCGCATCCGCTGAGCTCAGTCATGTTGGTCCAATCACTCGAAGCAAGTTCAAAGCTAGTGGCTTGGATGGATCCGAATACTTCGCCTCCTTGGAGATGGCAAAGAAGAGCAGATCTCACATGACGTCTGCAACCACAATCTTTGGGAGCAACACCCCATTCTTGCTATTTGACGAACTTTTTCAAATAGCCTCCAACCTTGGTGAACTTGAGGATCTAGTGGATTTTCCGGTTTCAATGAAAGTCAACGCCTTAATGAACGACGCAACTAACGTGGACGAAAAGTTTTCCATGATGGAACAGACTATAGAAGTCTTAAAGAAATCTGTTGAAGGCAAAGACCTTCAAATCGCTCAACTCATGAACAAATTGGAGGCCTATGCACCTGGAAATTCAAGCCACGTCCCTCCTCGTTCACCTGTCTTCACCTCGCAAAAAAAGGCTGTTGAGGAATCGCTTGCCAAGTTCAGCATTCAGAGGGAACAACAATCCACATCAATTGCGGCGTTATATGTCAAACAATTGCAAGACATGATAACAAACACCATCAGAGCTCAATACGACGGATCATCACAAAGTTCATTATACTACTCTAAGCCTTATACTAAGAGAATTGATTGTCTAACTATGCCAACCAATTATCAACCACCAAAGTTGTATCAATTTGATGGCAAAGGAAACCCAAGGCAACATATTTCCCACTTTGTCGAGACTTGTAGCAATGCTGGAACGCATGGTGACCTTTTGGTAATGCAGTTTGTTCGTTCGCTGAAAGGGAACGCATTTGACTGGTATATTGACTTGGAGCTCGAGTCCATTGATAGTTGTGAGCAACTTGAGAAGGAATTCCTGAATCTTTTTTACAGTACCTGAAGAACTGTAAGCATGATAGAGTTGACAGGCACCAAGCAAAGGAAGGACGAGCCCATGGTGATTACATCACCGTTTGAGGGCATTAAGTTTGGATTGCAAGGATTGCCTTTCAGAAAATATCTGTTGTGGAGATGTGCGTTCATGGGATGCAATGGGGCCTTTTGTACATCCTACAAGGGATCAAACCGCGAACTTTTGAAGAACTTGCAACGCGAGCTCACGACATGGAGTTAAGCATCGCAAGCCATGGAAAGGCATCTCCATTCGCTGATTAGTAGGAGTTCAAAAAAAAATGTTGCATCAAAGAACCAAACCAAAGAATCTATGGCGGTGAAAGCAACTTCTGTGAAAGTCACGAGTAAGTAAAGGTCAAGGAGGATAAGACCCCGAGTCAATATTCCAAAGAGGAGAAATGTTGTCCAACCTTGAAGGAATTAGAGGCGAAGTTTATCCGTTTCCATATTCAGACGTACCCACGATCCTCGATGAATTGCTGACCAAGAAAGTCATCTATCTCCCTAATCAAAAAGGCCTAACTAAATTGGTAAATTTGGCGATCCAAAATACTGCAAGTTTCATCGCGTCATTAGCCACCCTACAGAGAAATGCTTTGTCATAAAGGAGAAAATCATGGCTCTTGTAAGTGAAGGGGAAAAATATCATAAACATGGATGAAAAAACATAAGCAAATCATGCAAGTATCACGCTCAAGGAAAAGAAGTGTTCAAGGTTGCAGAACACGTCAAGAACCACCTTCTTACAATTAGGATGTTTTGAGCCCGTTGAAGTTGATCTTCCAGGGAAAACTCTTGAAGGTTCACTAGAGTTGGACACTCAGTCCAAAGACAAAGACGATGAGGATTGGACTCTAGTCACTCATAAGAAAAAAGACATCAAGAAGTTTTGAAGCTACCACTTCCTAAGCCAAGAGCAAAAATAAGCGGTGTGGATAAGCTACAACCACCAAGAATTGTCAAATCTTCTATTAGCAAGAAGATTAACAGTGACTTATCGCCTAAGTTCCGAAAGCCCATCACATTGCATGAATTCTTTCTTGGAAAATTCCTTCATGGAGGTCACGTTAGTTCAACTCATGTAGCTTCTAGTACCTACGAAACAAAGGAAAGCAATGATGGGCTCGCTCCAATGAACACACAAGAACATCATGATAACGGAAAAGTTGTCACATGTTGTGCAACAATTTCCTTCACATATGATGACTTGCTGTTGTGGTTTAGGCCACATAATAGACCTTTTTCGTTGTAGGGGCCATCCGGGAACAACATCTCAATCGCATACTTGTTGATGATGGTTTGGCTGTCAACATCATCCCAAAGATTGTGCTAGAAAAGCTTGTGATCTCTATCAATTAGTTATCCAAAAGTAACCTAACAATCCAAGGTTTCAACCAAGGAGGACAATGAGCCATAGGTATGATCCACGTGGAATTATCCATTGGTGAGAGGAGGTCAAACACCCTGATTCACGTCATAGATGGTAAAACATCATACAACCTACTGCTCGGACGTCCTTGGATTCATGAGAATGGAGTGGTATCATCTACTTTGCATCAATGTCTGAAGTACATAAGGGATGGAGAGATAGTCAAAATTGATGCAGACATCAATCCTTTCACTAAGACGGAGTTATACTTTGCAGATGCAAAATTCTACCTAGATTCTTGTGAACCGAGTGTGGAGAAACCATCATCAGTCGACGAAGCTGATGTCAAGTGAGAAGAAAAACATGAGGCTCAATGGACTGCCATCAAGCTGTTTAAGAAGAGAGCTGAAGAAGTCTCCATTAAGATATCATTATCTGAAGGTGATATACAAACAAAGACTAATAAGGAGCATCTAGATTTTTGCTATGTTACACGTGAGCGTCGAAAGAAAGGGCAACCTTTGCTACAGGATTGCACTCCAAAGAATCAAATGAGTCGCAAAGATATCCAACATTTGAAGGAGCATATGATTGTCCCAGTTGCACAAATCCCATACGTGACGTGTGAGTACTAAAGGCAATCTCCAAGATGATAAAATAAAAGGGCACTATGATCCTAAATCCTTCATACTACTTGCAAAGTCTGGTTATGACTTCTCCAATCCATCAAGATTAGGAGAACTCAAAGACGAAGTCACTGGTGAAAAGATACATGGACTCAATGAGTTCCAAATGAAGTTGAGAAAGCAAGGGCACTACGTTGCCACTCCAAAGTTTGGGTTGGGATTCAGTTTGGCAGAGCCTCTTCGAATTTCATCTAAGAGAAGCAAAGAGATAGCTTCATAACAACATACCTCGGTAGAGGAGATGAAGGAAGTTAAGGGCAAGAAAATAAAACAACGAGCTTCAGTGTTTGATCGCATTGGAGGCTCAACCCCTCCGATCTTGGTGTTTGAAAGGCTAAGTCACAAAGGTGAACGTGTATCTTCCAAACATCTAAAATAATTTTCCACTACCTCAAATACCTCCGTCTTTTGTCGCCTAGGAACCACAAGGAAGTCACCACCTAGAAAGATACTGTCAAAACATAAGAAGCGAGATCATTTTGAAGTTGTTGCTGACAAAGAAATCTGTAGTGCTTTCTCATCACGTATGAAGAGGAAGTCTATTTTGTCAATATCCACAGATGGTCCACTGAAGGTGCAAAGGATAGCCATTATTTACACTTGCCAGCCTCGTAAAGAAGCAAAGAAAAAGAAAGAGAAAGAAGCCAGGCCAACCATCCTATCACATAACTATGAAAGATAGCCCATGCCTTGACGTTGATGATGAAGTCCACGAGGATCCTCCCAACTAGAAGATGGCGCTCAATCAACTATGGATGATCTTAAGGAACTCAATTTAGGCATTCCGAAAGATCCATGCCCCACCTTCATTAGTGCGCTTCTTACGCCTCAGGAGGAGGAGGAACACTCCAAGTTATTGACCGAGTACAAAGATGTCTTCGCTTGGTCGTATAAATAAATGCCTAGTCTTAGTCCTAAGGTTGTCGTTCATCATTTAGGGATCAAAGGTGGAGCACGCCCTATGAAGCAATCACAACGCATGTTTCGACCCGAGCTAGTACCACAATTTGAAGTCGAATTCAATAAGCTTATCGAGGAGGGATTTATTCGAGAGGTGAAGTACCCATCATGGATATCGACTATTTTACCTGTCAAGAAGAAGAATGGTCAAATACGTGTTTGTTTTGACTTTCGAGACCTAAACAAGGCATGTCCGGAAGATGACTTTTCGCTACCAATTTTTGAACTCATGGTTGGTGCTACAACAGATCATGAAGCTATATCATTCATGGATGGGTCCTCTGGATACAATCAAATCAGAATGTCTCCAAAATATGAAGAGTGTACTGCTTTCCGAACTCTAAAAGGGATATACTGCTACAAAGTGATGCCCTTCGGTCTGAAAAGCGCTGGTGACACCTACCAACGCGCGATGCAAAACATCTTTGATGACATGCTTCATCAGAGGGTTGAATGCTACATTGATGACTTAGTGGTGAAGACAAAGAGTAGGCATTACCACCTTGAAGACCTTCGAATTATTTTTGAAAGGTTAAGAAAATTCGACCTAAAGATGAACACTCAAGTGTGCATTTGGAGTTACCTCAGGAAAGTTTCTTGGTTTCGTTGTGCGTCATCGTGGAATTGAAGTTGATCCGGTAAAGATTGACGCCATTTAGAAAATGCCTGAGCCAAAGAACTTGAGGGAGCTTCGAAGTATATAGGGAAACTTAGCATTCATCCGGAGGTTCATCTCTAATCTAGCCGGACGATGTCAACCTTTCAATCTTCTATTGAGGAAGGATATCCCTTTTCATTGACCAGTCATGTCAAAATGCTTTTGAAAGCATCAAAAGATACTTGTTGAATCCACCTGTGTTAGGGGCACCAATGCTTGGGAAGCCATTGATACTCTACATTGAGGCACAAGAACGCTCACTTAGGGCACTGCTTGCTCAAGAGAATGATGAAGGAAAGGAAAAATCCTTGTACTACCTCAGTCGAACTCTAATAGGAGCTGAGTTGAACTACACGCCTGTTGAGAAAATATGTTTCGCGTTACTTTATGCAATAAAGAAACTAAGGCATTATTTTGAAGCATACACCATCAAACTCATCTCTCGAGCTGATCCTTTGAAGTTCGTGATGACTCGACCTGTTCTTTCTGGACGCCTAGCAAGATGGTCATATTTTTAGCGAATATGAGATCACGTACACACCTCTAAAGGCTATGAAAGGACAAGTGCTCACTGATTTTCTAGCTGATCACCCTCTTCCTGCGGAATGGGAGCTTTCTGATGAGTTTCCACATGAAGATGTTTTGTTCATTGAAGAATTGTCACCATGGACAATGTTCTTTGATGGATCCGCACGTCGGAACGGTGCGGGGGTAGGTACTGTGTTGGTCTCTCCAGATAGAAAAGTCTTACCATTCTCCTTTATTTTAGGTGAAATATGAAGGTATTGTGTTGGTCTCTCCAGATAAAAGTCTGGCCATTCTCCTTTATTTTAGGTGAAACATGCTCCAACAATGCTGCAGAGTACCAAGCTTTGATCATCGGTCTTGAAATGGCATTAGACATGAAGATTCTACAGTTGAATATATACGGCGACGCTAAGTTGATCATCAACCATCATTTGGGAATTTACGATGTAAAGAAGGAAGATATTTTTCCATACCACCAATATGCTTCTTGTTTACTCGAAAGATTTGATCAAGTGTTCTTAAACCACATCCCAAGAGAAGAAAATCGCATGGCTGATGCTTTGGCTAACTTGCCATGACGATGGCACTTGGAGAGAATAAGTCAACAAAGGTACATGTGTGTCATAGATGGGTCACTCCTAGACTTCTTGATATTCAAACAACAGAAGTCATCATACGTCTGTTGGGGTGATTGATGAAGAGGATTGGAGGCAACCATTGGTAGAGTACCTTGAACATGGAAAGTTGCCCGAGGATCCGTGACAAAGAACATCCATCAAGCGAATGGCACCACTATTCATCTTCTACAAGGGGACATTATTTCGCCGCTCTTTTGAAGGACTATTCTTGAGATGTCTTGACAAAGAAGAAGCCCGCCAAGCGATGGAGGAAGCACATTCCGGCTCATCTGGAGCAGACCAATCTGGTCCCAAGCTCCATTTCCGCATCAAGAGGATGGGATACTACTGAACGACAATGGTGAAGGATTACATGGATCATGCCAAAAGATGTCAAGCGTGTCAATTTCATGCCAACTACATACCAACCTCCAGATCCTCTTCATCCAGTTGTAGCTTCATGGCCTTTTGATGCATGGGGACTTGACGTTGTTGGACCGCTTCCAAAGTCATCAAAGGGACAAATGTACATATTGGCCGCTACAGACTACTTCTCTAGATGGGCTGAAGCTGTTCCACTCAAGGAGGTGAAAAAGGAAACCGTTGTCGTTTTATCAAGTCATATATAATTTTTAGGTACGACATACCAAGATACATAATCACTGATAATGGAACGCCATTTGACAACAAGCTTGTGAAGAGTCTGTGCGAGAAGTTCGATTTCAAGCAACATAAGTCTTCAATTTATAATGCACCCACCAACGCCTTTGCTGAAGCTTTTAACAAGACGCTTGGTAACCTTTTGAAGAAAGTGGTCGCAAAGAACAAGAGATATTGGCATGAGAAAATTGGTGAACCTTTGTGGGCATAATAGACAACCTTCAGAACTGCTACACAAGCAACTCCTCTCTCTTTGGCATATGGCGTAGAAGTAGTCCTTTCATTAGAGCAACAAATTCTATCATTGCGGTTCACAATTCAAGAAGGACCCACGTCTGAAGAGAA
The DNA here is from genome assembly GCA_005239525.1 of Nicotiana knightiana. NCBI lineage: Eukaryota > Viridiplantae > Streptophyta > Magnoliopsida > Solanales > Solanaceae > Nicotiana > Nicotiana knightiana. Next base: position 243,643 of record ML435840.1, read on the forward strand.
TGCTCAACTTCGCCTAGAAGAGTTAGAGGCACTGGATGAGAAAAGATTGGAAGTACAACAAAAATTGGAGTGATATCAAGCTCGACTAGCTAGAGCCTTCAACAAGAAAGTGTGGCCATGATCATTCCAAGTGTGAGACTTAGTCCTAGCTGTTCGACGACCCATTATCCTCAACATACACATAGGCGACAAGTTTACCTCAAAATGGGATGGGCCATATGTTGTGAAGGAAGCCTATTCAAGTGGCGCATACAAAATTGTTGATAGGATGGTCTTAGAGTTGGTCTTATCAACGGAAAATTTCTGAAGCAGTACTTCCCATGAAAGTCATGACGTTCCTCGACGTACGAGCCTAAGCTGCAAGTCATGATGCTCATTGATTCATGAGCCTAAATTGCACGTTGCTACACTCCTGGCCCGCATTAGTCTAAACTTTGTACGGCCAAAAAAAAAGTATGCTAGGTTGAAAACCTAGAAAGAGGCGGCCTAAGCAAAAGTCAAGACAAAAAAACATCCGCTAGGTTGAAAACCTCGCGAGAGGCGACCTAGGAAAAAATTAGGTCATTAAAAAAAACTCATCACTCTGAACTACGTTATAACTTGATCCTCTTCACCGAGGTACGTAGGCAGTTTAGACTTTCATTCTAAGTTCAGTCACATGAGTTTAAATAATAAAGGGTTTGGCTTATGGGATCATCACACTAACTCATCCAAATGTGGAGGCATATCTATGAGGAAAATAAGATGATTTGCGTTGAAGTATAAAAGATGTTTTATTGCTTCAATAGTACAAAAGTTGATACATCCAAAAATGTACAGACAAAAGGAACTAGACATTTTTCTATACAAAAGCCTAAATCATGAAGATGATCGTAAACTAGGCTTTGTTGTTGACGCGTCCTAAATGCTTTCCAAGTCCGTATGACGTCTCCACATTTAATTCCATTCTCGATGTATGTCTCTCGCGTTCATTTGTTGTGATGATCTCTTTACCATATATCTTGTTGTTAGGCCTCGAACATGATAGTTTGCTTCTCTTGTGCAAGTGTTGATTGAAGGTCCCATATATGAGAATTCATCTCTCTTGAAAAAAATCTTCAATCACCATGGGAGAGCCGTTGATGAACTTCAAGACTATCAACAAATCAAGTGCAACAGTTGGTGAAGGGGTGGCTCCGCATCTTGTATGACACCTTAGTCTGGTATCACGACCCGTTGAGCTTCTTTGCAAGTCTGCAAAAGAAAACGAAGAGATAATATTTGTGAAGGATGATCGTTAAAGTTAATACATGCAAGATAGTAAAGTCAATTTCAAGAAGAAAAAAAATCAACACTCTCAGGACAACTCAGAGAGCATATAGATGGAAAGCGAGCTCAACAGATGACGAGATCAACTTTGAAAAACTACCGCGGTCCATCTAGAAGATGTTATGTCCGTAACATTTTTTATGTTGTAGATTTGGATTTCTAGTTTCCAAAAATACAAACCGTTTGCGATTTGGAGGCTCCTAGCTCAAGATACGATTTGTTTCGTCGGAACTACACGAATCTGAAAGTTTATTGCAGCTAGGTCGACTTTGAGAATTTTCTGTTTCCATCCCAAAAGAATTTCTGGCATGAAATTCATATGTGATGCAGATGTATGAGTTTACTTTCTAACGGCGCAAACGGATTACAATTTGGAGATTCCTAGCTCGAGATATGAATTTTCCGCCTGGAGCGCACAAAGCTGAAAAGCAGCAAGGCAGACGTCTAGATTAATTTCAAGAAATTGTTGCGGCTAATCTGGAAGGAATACTTCTGCGATATTTTGTGAATTTTATTATCTCTGAGTCTTCTTTCTATTGGCGCAAACGGCTTGTGATTTAAATGTTTCTAGCCTAAGACATGACTTTCCTTATCTAACGTGCGCAAATCTGGAAATCAAGTGCGGCAGATGTCTATAGCAACTTCAAAATATTATGGCGGACGTTCTGAAAGGTTTTTTGCTATGTTATTTACAGATATTGTGAGTTTTGGAGTTTTCTTTCCAACAGTACAAATGTATCGCGATTCGGACACTCCGAGGTCGAGATACGATTTTCCCAATGAGAGAATGAAATGCCATAAGGTCAAAGCAGCAGAGACGCACCAGGTGCTCGCTTGCCGAAGTTGGAAAGGCCTACTTCAGTTGTCCTCCTCGCCAGCTTGCAACGACGCGATGTGGCATATGTTGCGCTCGCCAATGATGAAATATGGTCTCACCGAGCCTCCAAGAGTAGGGATTTCGTAGCCGAGGTTGAAAAGACACTTCATGTGTCTCTCTCGCTAGACCGCAACAAAGAGACAAGTGTTTCGCTGGAAATATATAGGCATCTCGTGCATCTCCTTAGGGATATCAAAGACCGCTGGTACTCTCGCAATAACCTTAAAAAAAAAAAAATAGCTGCTCAAAAAAAGAAAAATTCTCCGGGTTTCAGAGCTTGATTCGAAAAAACTTACTGTGACTGGATCAAAAGGGGTAGTGCTTCGAGTTTCAAATGTGTCGTAGCTCTCATATTCTTATTTTCACCGGTGCAGACGGCTCGCGATTCGGACCTTCCTATCTTGAGATATGAATTTTTCGGCGAAAGAGCGCAAAGCTGAAAGAGCCAGCACGTCGGAACTTGTCGTGTAACTTCTGAATAGTATCTGGTTCTATTTAGGAGCAATCTGATTGTGATCTTTACAGAAGTTGTAGTTCGGGGAGTCTAGTTTTTATAGATGCAAACGGCTCTTGATTCCGATATTCCTGCACCACTATATGAATCTTTCGGCGAAAGCGCGCAAAGCTGAAAAGTCGAGCGCGGTAGAATCTGAAGCTAAGATGTAGAAATACTCCTGAGACAGTACAGAGTGAATTTGGCTTAAGTTTTTGATATGTACAGTACACCGTGTTTAGTGTCAAGGAAATCAAGAAGACCGCAATTCGTACGCTCGTACACCATGTTATGAACTTTTTTGTGAAGGCGCGCCTATCTGAAAGATCAAACGCGACTGAACATGAAAAGAAAACTCAAAACATTACCTGAGATGGTATAGAAAGATTTTTGTTAGTAATCTGTATTGCTGTAAAATAAAATAATAATAATTTCTGAAAAATACACAAACAATAAGAAATCTCACTAGCGCGGGATTAGCGCGGCTGCGCTAGTGGAATATACCAGGGACAGTGAGAAACCTGACTAGCACGACCATTAGCGTGTGCTGAGCGCGGGCACGCTAGTCCAGGCGTTCTTAGTTTTTTTCTATGAAAAATAATATAAGAATAAACCGAGCTCACTGAATATATAGTGTGTCCTTAAGGAAATTATTCCCCTCAAGTACCTGAGGTGTTGGAATATATCCTCTCAGGATAGAACGATTTAACTCACCAGTGTATCGGTACCAAAACCTCCGGTGAACAGTGAACCATTCGAAGACTGCGAAATACACTGGAATATTTTGTGCAGAAGAAGAAAAAGAAGATCAGAAAATTTAGTAAGTAAAAATTCTGGGATCCAAGGTATATTTATAGCCAATTTCGTAATCCGAAGCCGAGGCCGAGCCGAGCAACAACGACGGCGCGAGGCTTGCCTTCTTCTCAACGCTTTAAGAGCTAGAAGAAGAGTTTCTCTATATATACACATAGATTTTCTTTCCTTTTTCCAATGAGGTACAAAGTGCACTAATTCAAAATTTCACTTCCCTCCATTTTTTTTCCCACCATTTTCCATTCACTTCTTAAAGCTACTCCAAACTTAAAATTAAGCTAGAGTAAACTTAAAATTAAGCTACACCAAATTTAAAGACCAAGAACTTTTTACTCCAATTCTCGGATATGTTGTAGGTGTTTGTGTCATGTTTTAGGAGAAGTGGGTGGCTCGCGTTTTCGACGCTCCTATGGCAAGATATGAATGTTTTTTCGCAGGCGCACAAAGTTAATAACTCGAGACAGTTTCTGCAACCAAAGAAAAAAAACGTGACTCACTGACTAAAAAAAAGGGGGAGGAGAAGAAGAAGCAAAAAATCGTGGAGACGAGTTGCTCAGTTTCACGGGTGAAAACAAAGCCACACAACGAGGTTCTTATATCGAAAATTAAGTCGGTGGCGCTTTTCCCCTGTCACAAAGAAATTTCCTTATAAGAAAACGAAATTGCCATGTCTAATATGGAATTCTGGAATAGTACCGTTGGCACTCCAAAAAAAAAAAAAATCCAAGAAAAAAAGGAAAAGAGTATTGGTGAAACAGGTGGTTCTCGTAATTGATCATCTCAAATAAGGTAAGCTCTAATGTCAAAGATGATATTCAAGGTAGAAGCAAATCAAGAGTTTCCAAGACGTCAAATTGAAGGCATATTTGGCTAGTTCAAAACATTAAAATTTCGACCACTGCGTTTGACTAGTTAGCTGAAATTAACTCTTAAGTGAGCTATAATAAAGGAAAAAATAACGTCTCCTGTGGTACTTCAAGTGTCGTCTTTAAGTTTCGTCAAGACTACATCCCGACAAACCTTAAATGATGTGGCAATCGAAGTCAAAAAAATAAGAACCAACCACAAATCGCCAAGTGGCTAAAATAACATGGGCCAATCAGAATCAAGCAAGAGAGTTCATATGTAGCTGGATTGTCCATTCTCTACAACTATAAATAGAGGGGTTACATAACTCTCAGGAGATTCAGAGTTGGAGAAGAACATTCCACAATTGGTGAAGGCATCCACAAATAGAGATCAATCATCAAGTGCATAGGTCTTCAACAAAGGAGTGGTCAACGGAGTTCTTCCCGGAGATCAAACCGTAATAACAAAGTGATGCTTGACATTCTTGGCGATTAAATACATCACGAGGAGGTCTGCATTGTCCTACATTCGAGAAAGACGCTTCTCAAGCCCTCGAATCGCGGAGAATTTTAGAAAGGAGAATCAAGGGATACATAGAGTAGTACAATGAACTCGCCTAAACTATATAACCTTTGTCTATTGCATACCTAAACTATCACTTGTCCCCGAAAATCCCCGAACTCTATCCCCCTTCATAATAAAATTTCCTCATCGCATTCTTTCTAGAGTGTGTAATACACTCTCCAAATTATTTTTAAAATCTGCCACGTGGCAACTTGCGTGAATATTTGCTTAACTAAATCTAAAAAACAGTCTTAATTAAGATTTAATACTCTTTATTATATTATTGTAAAATATTACATGGTAAAAATAAAAAAAGGGGGCTAGGGTTAAAGCTAGTAGGTCAATGGTAAAAAACTCATTTCCTCTTTGCTCTAATTGGAGAATGGCTAGACTAATCTCTCAGTAGCGATTTTCTCCATTAATCTTGGTTCTAACCTCGAATGCATTTTCTATTCTTGCTTCCATGCGAAAATCGGGATAAAAACTATGGTTTTTGCCCTTAAATCGGTATAGAAGATTAGGGTTTTGATAGATTTAAATTCTGAAGATTGTTGAAGGGATATACCTAAATTGTTAAAGAAGATAGCTACACACATGTCCTATTTCTTTGTTCCATAATTTCTTGAAAGACATTAAACCTCACGCTCTACAAATACTTGAAAGGGTATTCCTTTTTTCAAATATATTTAGATAAGAAATGAAGGATGGATAAAACAAGAAAGATAAGAAATCAAATTAGAAATAATAAGAGAGAGAAAGAATTTCGGATGGATTCAAATGATGAAATGGAGAAGAAAGGTAAAAAATGGAGTAGAAAGGTAAACAAAAATGAGGAAGGAAGGTGAAATAAAAAGAAAAAGAGTAGAAAATAAAAAGAAATATAAATTTTTTTAAAAAGGGGCTAATTAGCTATTAGACATGTCATTTTAGTGACTTTATTAGTCTTCACACGCTCTTGGACGATTTATTACACATATAATGACACATAAGCGACAAGAAGGTTTTATTATGAAGGAGGATATAGTTTAGGAGAGTTTCAAAAACCGGCAATAATTAGGTAAGCACCTCACAAAATTGTATAGTTGAGGCGAATTTTAGGATATTAACTCTTTTTTAAATTTTCCAGCACTAACATTTTAGCTGCTAACACTAGCTGGACGCTTTTTCAAACTCAAGGTGGAAAAACAAACTTGAGTCTGCTTAATTTGAAAATTGTTATAAACAATAAAATAAGAAGAATAATATTGTAGAGAAAGAGAGAGGAAATTCTTATTGAATTTTGAGATGATTTACAATGGGCTAAGACCCCTCTATAGGGGAAAAATGACTTAGCCACAAAGTAGAACTCTTTAAAAAATAGACATTCACTCTAAATAGAGTTCTATTTATAACACTCCTCCTTGAATGTCTATTCAACAAATAATGTATCTCGTTAAAACCTTAACTAAAATAAAACCTAATAGGAAAAAAATTCTAGGAAAAGAAAAAGAGTACATGTATTTAGAAATGCGTCTTTTGATTGCCTCGTTAAAAACCTCGCAAGGAAAACCCAGTGGGACAAAACCTTGTAAGGGAAAAAGAGTGCAACGCGCATTAACTCCCCTTGATGAGAGCGTCAATTCACATCCTTGAGCCTTCGTATCCCAATCTTGTGTATTAGCTTCTTGAAGGTTGACGTTGGTAGATATTTTGTGAACAAATCAGCCATATTATCACTTGAACGAATCTGTTGCACACTAATATCACCATTCTTTTGAAGATCATGTGTGAAGAATAACTTTGGTGAAATATGCTTTGTCCTATCTCCTTTTATGAATCCTCCCTTCAATTGTGCTATGCATGCTGCATTGTCTTCATACAAAATCGTGGGTAGTTTGTCACACTTTAAACCACATTTGTCTCGAATAAGATGTATTATAGACCTCAACCACACGCATTCTCGACTTGCTTCATGAATAGCAATTATCTCTGCATGATTAGATGAAGTAGCCACGATCGATTGCTTAGTTGATCGCCAAGATATGGTAGTGCCTCCACAGGTACACACATAACCTGTTTGAGATCGGGCCTTGTGTGGATCAGATAAATACCCAGCATCGGCATAACCAACAAGATCGGGACTGCAATTATTGCCATAAAATAAGCCCATATCAGTAGTTCCGTTTAGATACCGCAATACGTGTTTGATTCCATTTCAATGTCTCTTTGTAGGAGCAGAGCTATATCTTGCTAAGACATTGACTGAAAAAGTTATGTCAGGCCTTGTAGTGTTGGCAAGATACATTAGTGCACCAATTGCATTAAGATATGGTACTTCAGGACCAAGTAGCTCTTCATTCTCTTCTCGAGGTCGGAATGGATCCTTATTCACATCAAGTGATCGAACAACCATCGGAGTACTTAATGGATGTGCTCCATCCATGTAAAACCGTTTCAGTACCTTTTCTATGTAGGTAGATTGATGCACAAAGATCCCGTTTGCCAAATGTTCAATTTGCAAACCAAGACATAATTTTGTCTTTCCGAGATCTTTCATCTCGAATTCTTTCTTTAAATAATCAATTGCCTTTTGGAGTTCTATAGGAGTTCCAATAAGGTTTATGTCATCAACATATACGGCAAGTACAACAAATTCCGATGTTGTTTTCTTTATAAAAACACATGGACAAATGGCATCATTTATATAACCTTCCTTTAATAAGTACTCACTAAGACGATTATACCACATACGTCCTGATTGCTTTAGACCATACAAAGATCTTTGCAATTTTATTGAAAATATTTCCCTGGACTTTGAATTATGTGTGTTAGGCATTTTGAATCCCTCGGAAATTTTCATGTATATCTCATTATCAAGTGATCCATAAAGGTAGGCGGTAATTACATCCATTAAATGCATGTCAAGCTTTTCATGGACAACAAACTAATGAGATAACGAAATGTTATAGCATCCATGACGGGTGAATATGTCCCTTCATAATCGACACCAGGACTTTGTGAAAATCCTTGTGCAACAAGCCGTGCCTATCTTTGTACCTCATTTTTCTCATTCCTCTTGCGTACAAAGACCCATCTATAGCCAACAGGCTTAACACCATTAGGTGTTTGGACTACAGGCCCAAAAACTTCACGTTTCGCAAGTGAATTCAGCTCTGATTGGATTGCTTCTTGCCATTTTGGCCAATCATGTCTTTGTCGACATTCTCCAACAGATTGAGGTTCAAGATCCTCATTATCTTGCATAATTCTAGATGCAACATTATATGCAAAGACATAATCCACCACTATATCGACTCGATTCAAATTTGTCTCAATATCGATTGGATTTATTGATAGTTCCTTATTATCTTGAGTCTCGGGCTCATTGTTTTCCTCATGAATCTTAGAATTTATTAAATCGTGGATTTCTTCATGAGACTCTTTCTTAGTGTCATTTTGATCATTTATTTTCCTTTTTCTAGGATTTCGATCCTTAGAACCCAATGGTCTGCCACGTTTTAGGCGTGCTTGTGACTCATTAGCTATGACACTAGAAGATTGTCCAATAGGGACATCAATACGGATTGGAACATTCTCAGCAGGGATATGTGATTTTGTTATCCTTTTCAAATCCGTAAATGCGTCTGGCATTTGATTTGCTATTCTTTGCAAATGAATAATCTTTTGCACCTCTTTTTCACAAATAGAGGTACGTGGATCAAGATGAGATAATGATGGATTTTTCCACAAAATTTCCCGTTTGGTTTCATCAATTTCTCCCCCTAATTTTGGGAAAAATGTCTCATCAAATCGACAGTCTGCAAATCGAGCAGTGAATAAATCCCCCGTTAATGTTTCAAGATAGAGAATAATGGAGGGCGATTCAAACCCAACGTATATTCCTAATCTTCTTTGGGGACCCATTTTGGTGCGATATGGCGGTGCTACAGGCACATATACTGCGCATCCAAAAATTCTTAAATGGGATATATTAGGTTCATGACCCAAAACTAATTGCAACGGGGAATATTTATGATAATTTGCCGGTCTGAGACGAACTAGCATTGATGCATGTAAAATGGCGTGACCCCAAACAGAAGTGGGCAGCCTCGTTTTCATGAGTAACGGTCTTGCTATCAATTGCAGACGTTTAATTAAAGACTCAGCAAGGCCATTTTGAGTGTGAACATGAGCTACAGGATGTTCCACTTTTATCCCAATTGATAAGCAATAATCATTAAATGCTTGGGATGAAAACTCAGCAGCATTATCAAGTCTAATAGACTTAATTGGATTATCGGGGAATTGCGCCCGTAATCGAATTATTTGTGCCATTAATTTTGCAAACGCGAGGTTGCGAGATGACAATAGGAACACATGAGACCATCTATATGATGCATCTATTAAGACCATAAAATATCTAAACGACCCACTCAGGGGGTGAATAGGTCCACAAATTTCCCCTTGTATACGTTCCAAAAACGCAGGGGACTCAATCCCAACCTTTGTTGGTGATGGTCTTATAATTAACTTGCCTTGATAACAAGAAGTGCAAGAAAATTCATTATTTAAAAGAATCTTTAAATTCTTTAATGGATGCCCATTTGAGTTTTCTATAATTCGTCTCAACATAATTGATCCAGGGTGTCCCAATCGATCATGCCAAAGTGCAAAAGTATTGGAATCAGTAACCTTATGGTTTACAATAGAATGTGCTTCAATTGCACTAATTCTTGTCCAATACAGGACACAAGATAAAGATGGGAACTTCTCAATAACCCTCTTTTGGCCAGAGACATTCTTGGTAATGATGAGATATTCAAGATTATTCTCATCTATTGTCTCAATATGATATCCATTTCGGCGGATATCTTTAAAACTCAACAAGTTCCTTTTGGACTTGGAGGAGAACATTGCATTCTCTATGATAAGTATTGTTCCCTTAGGCAGAGTTATAGTAGCTCTTCCAGAGCCTTCAATTAATTTACTACTACCAGAAATTGTAGTAACATCTGCCTTACACATATTTAAATGAGAGAAATATTTCTTCTCTTTGAATATTGTATGTGTTGTACATGAATCAACTAAACAAATATTTTTACAATTGAACTTTGATCCAAGTTTGCTTTGTGAGTTATCCATATTTGCTTCCCATTATTTGACATACAAAATAAATATACAAATAAATATTAGTATTTTCAGAAATAAAGGAAAATAAACAAAGTTAAGTCTATGATACAAAATAACAGCTTCACTGCGATCATTGTGAATCGAGAACTTGAGAATACAAAATTCTTTTCTCATAGTTCTCCTTTTAAGACCAAGGTATTACCAGTAGCATGTGCAGCCTTCACAATACTTCAATTTCTTTTATTACTAAATTTAATATGCAGTAAAGAAACCAATGAGCCATGTATGGCATTCTTATTTTGTTTTATACGCATACAGTAAACATAGACAAAGTTTTTTTGCATAATTAAAAAGTTTTTTTTTCTTTATTTTATGATTCTAACAGTTCCCAGCTATTCGGTAATTCAAATATGCAAGTATTTAGTTGAATAGACTCATCATAAAGCAAATACTAGAATTATATTTAATCAAAGTGAACTAACACTAATTCATAAACTGATATTAATGACTACTACTCATGTAAAGAACTATGATTATATGATGTTTATTCACTAACTATTATGAATAGGCAAACATAAAAACTAAACTACTCAATCATCTTTAACCACGGATCCATCACCAATCAAGTGGTCTATTTTTCTATCAGGGCGCTCAAAGAAGTCTGCCACATCTAAGTGGGTGATGTCAAATTCATTGTCATAGACAAAATTAGCTTCAGGGCCTTTATTCTTTAGAGATGCTTGATAAAGCTCAACCAAATGTCTTGGTACACGACAAATTTTTGCCCAATGGCCTTTTCCACCACAACGATAACATTCAGTCTCTGAACCATTTTCCTTTGGCTTCTCATATTTCCCTTTCCACTTTTGGTGGTTATTTTTCTTTGGGGGGTGATTAATACCAGAAAATTTCTTCTTTGTCCACGACCACGGCCACGTCCACGACCACGGCCATTAATAGGGCCACGACCTTTCTCACGTTTGGCATAATGGGAATACACTTCATTCACTTCAGGCAATGGTATAGACCCAGTGGGTCGATTTTCGTGATTTCTCATGAGCAAGTCATTATTTCGCTCAGCCACAAGGAGAAGAGAAATCAACTCTGAGTACTTCTTGAAACCTTTCTCTCGGTATTGCTGTTGCAAGACCATATTGGAAGCATGAAACGTTGTAAACGTTTTTTCAAGCATATCATAATCAGTGATAGTATCTCCACAAAGTTTCAATTTAGAAGTAATTCTGAACATTGCAGAATTATATTCAGAAACAGACTTAAAGTCTTGGAGCCTCAGATGAGCCCAATCATATCGTGCTTGTGGAAGAGTGACCAACTTTAAGTTGTCATATCTTTCTTTTAAGCCATTCCACAAAACAAGTGGATCTTTGACTGTGAGATATTCTATTTTCAACCCTTCATCAAGGTGATGGCGCAAGAAAATCAAGGCCTTAGCACAGTCTTGGGTAGATGCTTTATTTTTATCTTTAATGGCGTCTCCAAGACCCATTGCATCTAAATGGATTTCAGCATCCAACACCCATGTCATATAGTTCTTGCCCGAAATTTCAAGGGCAACGAACTTTCTTTTCATAATGTCAGTCATAATTAAAAGAAAAGGAGAGGAGAAAAGTTATACCTTAATCTTTTCAAAGAGCTTCTTGAGACGGTAGAGTCTCGTGCTGATAACGTGTTATAAACAATAAAAGAAGAAGAATAATATTGTAGAGAAAGAGAGAGAGAGGAAATTCTTATTGAATTTTGGGATGATTTACAATGGGCTAAAACCCCTTTATTTATAGGGGAAAAATGACTTAGCCACAAAGTAGAACTCTTTAAAAGATAGACATTCACTCTAAGTAGAGTTTTATTTATAACAAAAATATAGAAAAACTAACAGTTGTTACAATAGCATTGTAGGAACAAGATCGCGAATTCGCCTGATTGTTTTTTGCAAGAATGATGGTTGGAATATTATTGTACCGCAGTCTTTTCAAAAAATTGGTGCACTGCATACTAGAGTGTCAATGGTTTGGTTCAGTCGATTATTTTATAAAATTTATATACTAATTTTTTATTTATTTAATAATATATAAAAAAAATTACACTTTTTCAAATCATCTCAATCATGTCGGTTTCTCTTCGGTATCGATACTGTTCATTTAATTTTCAATATTATTTTTTAAATGTCATAAAATTCACACTACTAAAAATCCGGCAAAAAACGACCAAAAATTTGTGACCAAAATTGGAATATAAAAAAAGTGACCAAGTTGGTCGCTAAATTGGATAAAATTATTAAAAAATAATTGTAAATAAATTAACGACCAAGTTTGGTCGCTTTTTGGTCGATAATGTGGTCAAAATGTCGACCGGACTGGTCAGACTTGCTTGGTTGAAGAAATATTAAAATTAGCGACCAACTTTGGTCGCTAAAGTGGGACCCAGTTGTAAATTTTTTAGTAATTATATTATTATTTTAAATAATTATAAAATTTAAAGTTATCGACCAAAGTTGGTCGCTTATGAAAGGGGAAGCAAATAGAGACCAACTTTGGTTGCTAATCTGAGACCCAGATATAAAATTTTAATAATCATATTATTATTTTAAAAAAATTATAAAATATAGATAAATATAATTTAAAATTAGCGACCAAAGTTGGTCGCTTAAGAAAGAGGAAGCAGATAGAGACCAATTTTGGTCGCTAATCTGGGACCCAGTTCTAACGTTTAATAATTATGTTATTATTTTAAGTATTTTATAAAATATAAAATAAATCTGATTTATAGTTAGCGACCAACTTTGGTCATTAATTTTGATTTCTAGATAATTAGCGACCAAAGTTGGTCTCTTTTCAGGTCAACATTGGTCGCTTATGAAAGGGAAAGCAAATAGAGACCAACTTTGGTCGCTAATCTGAGACCCAGATATAAAATTTTAATAATTATGTTATTATTTAAAAAAAATTTATAAAATATAAATAAATATAATTTAAAATTAGCGACCAAAGTTGGTCACCTAAGAAAGGGGAAGCAGATAGAGACCAATTTTGGTCGCTAATCAGGGACCCAGTTCTAACGTCTAATAATTATGTTATTATTTTAAATATTTTATAAAATATAAAATAAATCTGATTTATAGTTAG
>ML435841.1:0-12745 GCA_005239525.1 Nicotiana knightiana
TTAAAGCACATAAAATACAAGGTATATAATGCTTAAAATCATGAATTCTAGCCACGCATCAAGTATCGAAAGCTGAACAAGGTTACAGTGAAGAACATGTATCCCTTGCCTCGAATTCATGATTTATTCGACCAGCTACAGGGTTCCAGAGTATTTTCCAAGATTGACTTGCGATCTGGCTATCATCAGCTGAAGATTCGGGAGTCGGACATCCTGAAGACTGCCTTCAGGACCAGATATGGTCACTATGAGTTTCTTGTCATGTCATTTGGGCTGACCAATGCCCCAACAACTTTTATGCATTTGATGCACAATGTGTTCCGGCCTTACCTTGATGCCTTCATCATTGTGTTTATTGACGACATTCTGGTGTATTCCCGATCATAGGAAGATCATGAGCAACACTTGAGGACCGTGCTTTAAACTTTGAGGGAGAAGAGATTGTATGCAAAATTCTTTAAGTGTGAGTTCTGGCTTGATTCAGTGACATTCTTGGGCCACATAGTGTCTTGTGATGGGATCAAAGTAGATACGAAGAAGGTGGAGGCGGTACAGAGTTGGCCTAGACCGTCATCAACTATGGAGATCCGCAGTTTCCTTGGTTTGGAAGGGTACTACCGTCACTTTGTAGAGGGGTTTTCATCTATTGCAGCACCTATGAACAGACTGACCCAGAAGGGTGCTCCTTTCAGGTGGACCGAGGAGTGTGAGGAGAGCTTTTAGAAGCTCAAGACAACTTTGACTTCGGCCCCAGTATTAGTGTTGCCTACAAGTTCGGGGTCCTACACTGTCTATTGTGATGCCTCGAGGATTGGCCTTGGGGCAGTATTGATGCAGGACGGTAGGGTGATTGCCTACGCGTCCAGGAAGTTGAAGGTGCATGAGAAGAATTATCCGATTCATGATCTCGAGTTAGCAGCTATTGTTCACGCCGTGAATATCTGGCGTCATTATTTGTACGGTGTTCCATGTGAGATTTTTACAGATCACCAGAGTTTGCAGCACTTGTTCAGGTAGAAGGACCTCAATTTGCGACATCGGATATGGTTGGAGTTACTAAAGGACTATGACATCACTATATTATACCACCCGGGGAAGGCCAATGTGGTGGCTGACGCCTTGAGTTGCCGGACGGAGAGTTTGGGGAGTTTGGCATATCTTCCGGCAGTTGAGAGGCCCTTATTCTTGGATGTTTAGTCCTTAGCCTGTCAGTTCGTGAGGATGAATCTTTCAGAGACTTGCCGGGTTTTAGCTTGTGTGGTGGCTCGGTCTTCTCTTTATGACTGCATTCGAGAGCGCCTGTATGTTGATCCCCACCTTCTGGTTCTTCAGGACAGGGTTCGGCGAGGTGACGCCAGGGATGTGACTATAGGAGATGACGGTGTGATGAGGATGCAAGGTCGGATATATGTGCCCAATGTGGATGGGCTTCGAGATTTGATTCTTGAGGAGGCCCATAGATCGCGGTATTCCATTCATCCGAGTACCGCGAAGATGTACCAGGATCTGACACAACATTATTGGTGGAGAAGGATGAAAAAGGATATAGTGGAGTTTGTGGCCAAGTGTCTCAACTGTCAGCAAGTCAAATATGAGCATCAGAGGCAAGCAAGTTTACTTCAGCAGATTGAGCTTCCATAGTGGAAGTGGGAGCGGATCACCATGGACTTTGTGGTTGGACTTCCTCGGACTTTGAAAAGGTTCGATGCTATTTGGGTGATTGTGGATCGGCTGACCAAGTCAGCCCATTTCATTCCAGTGTTGACTACATACTCCTTCGAGAGGTTGGCAGAGATTTATATCAGGGAGATTGTTCGCCTCCACGGTATTCCAGTATCTATCATTTTAAGACAGAGGTACACCGTTCACTTCACGGTTCTGGAGAGCCGTTCCGCAGGAGCTAGGCACCAGGTAGAGTTGAGTAAAGACTTTCACCCTTAGATGGACGAGCAGTCTGAGCGCATAATTCAGATTCTTGAGGACATGCTCCGTGCCTGTGTGATGGATTTTGGAGGGTCATGGGACCGATACTTTCCACTTGCAGAGTTTGCTTACAATAACAGCTACCAGTCCTGCATTCAGATGGCGCCGTGTGGGGCTTTGTATGGTAGACGATTCCGGTCCTCAGTGGGATGGTTTGAGCCGGGCGAGGCCTGATTGTTGGGTACAGATTTGGTCCTGGATGCCCTGGACAAGGTGAAGGTGATTTAGGAGAGACTTCGCACGGCTCAGTCCAGGCAGAAGAGCTATGCGGACCGAAAGGTTCGTAATTTGGCATTTATGGTTGGTGATCGGGTTTTTCTTCGGGTATCGCCTATGAAGGGCATCATGAGGTTCGGGAATAAGGGTAAGCTGAGTCCGAGATTTATTGGTTCTTTTGAGTTATTGTGGCATGTTGGGGATGTTGCTTATGAGCTAGCCTTGCCTCCCAACCTAGCAAGAGTTCATCTGGTATTCCACGTCTCTATGCTCCGGAAGTATCATGGTGACCCGACTCATGTTTTGGATTTTAGTTCAGTCTAGTTGGACAAGGATTTATCATATGTTCAGGAGCCAGTCGCTATATTGGATATACAAGTTAGAAAGCTCAGGTCGAAGGATATTGCATCAGTCAAGGTTTAGTGGAGGGGTCAGTCGGTCGAGGAGGCGACTTGGGAGATCGAGCAGGATATGCGCAGTCAGTACCCCCATCTTTTCACAGCTTCAGGTATGTCTCTATACTCGTTCGAGGATGAACGATTTTCTTAAGAGGGGGAGAATGTAACGAACCGGTCGGTCGTTTTGAGAGTTAGCGCCCCGATCCCCTAATGACTACTTTCCCCACTTTTATATCTGCTTATGGGACTTGTCGGAATGATTAGTCGTGAATATTAGAGAGTTTTTGGACACATAGCCCCTATATATGAGTTTAAGCTTTAGAAATTGGACCGTAGTTGGAACTGTGTGAAGACGGATCCGGAATGGAATTCCGCCGACTCCGTTATCTTCGTTGGGTGATTTCAGGGTTAGGAGCGTGTTCGGAATGTGTTCTCGAGGTCTGTAGTAGATTTAGGCTTGAATTGGCAAAAGTTAGAGTTTCAACGATTTCAGCCGATAGGTGAAAATTTGATATCGGGCTCGAAATGGAATTCTGAGAGTGGCTGCAGGTCCTTAGTGTCATTTATGACATGTGTGTAAAATTTGAGGTCATTCAGACTAATTTTGACGTGTTTCGACATCGGTTGTAGATTTTGGAAATTTCATAAGTTCTTAGGCTTGAATCCATGCATAATTGGCGTTTTTGATGTTATGTGATATGTTTTGAAGGCTCGACTAAGTTTGGATAAGGTATTAGGACTGATTGGTAAGTTTGGTTGAGGTCCCTAGGGCCTCGTGGATGTTTCAGAGGCTCAACATGATGATTTTTTTACTTAGAAACCAGCTGAAGAACTGCTGGTACTGGTGTCTCGCACCTGCGGAAGGGGATCCGCAGGTGCGGACGGGGACCTCGCAGGTGCAGAATTGACCTGGGTCAGTCAGGCTCGCAGGTGCGACAAGAGTTCCACAGATGTGGCCCAGTGACCGCATGTGCCACCCCAGCCCTTCAAGTAAGATTTCGCACCTGCGATGTATTTTCCGCAGGTGCGGTCCAAGGGGGCGCAGGTGCAGGATCACTGGGCAGTTTATACCAAATTCGAGGATTTGATATTCATAGTTTCTAAAACGATTGGGAGCTCGAGGTTAGGCAATTTTGAGTTGTTTTTGAAGAGAAGACTCATAGGTAATGATTCCTAACCTTATTTCACTTGTATATCATTAATCTATAGCAATTTCTTCAATATAAACAAGGAATTTGGGTGAAAAATCATGAAAATGAGAGGAAGGTTCCCCAAATAGAAATTCGAGAATTTAATGAGATTTTGACGTCGGTTTTCAATGATTCTTGTTCGAGTGAGTTCATGAGTGAATGGGTGTTCTAAATTTGTAACTTTCACTCGATTCCGAGATGTGGGCCTCGGGGGACTTTTCGGGCAATTTTCCTAATTTCGCGTATTAGCCTTGAACTAATTAGCTAGATCGATCTCTTACAATGATATTTACATTATTCAATTGAATTGAATAGATTTGGGCCATTCGGAGTCGGGTACTCGTGGCAAGAGCGTCGTTTTGAGTTGAGTAGAGTAGTCGAGGTAAGTGGCTTGCCTAACTCTGTGTTGGGGACTTCCCCTTAGGTTGTTTTGATACTATTTGTTGTATGGACGCCGTCTACGTGGGTGACGAGTACGTGCACAGTCCATTGTTGCTAAAATTCCATTTTTTCCTTCCATGCCATAAATCATTTCACTCTTATTTCATTGTTTAATGTGCTAATTGTGTAGTTTAGATTAGGAAGGAGCATGTCTATCTGTTTTACCTGAATTTCCTATTTGATACTATGTGCACCATGTTTAGTTAGTCCTATCCTTTGTTTTGCTTGTGATTTTTCTCCTGAACTTTTTAAATAAACCTTATCTGGCATTCATTTTCATTTCATATTTAAATTGGGATTACAGACATATTCCGGGAAGTTTCCCCCTGTACTGCATATTTAAATTGGGACTACAGACGTATTCCGAGAGCTTTCCCCCTGTACTGCATATTTATTTTGGGACTACGAACGTATTCCGGGAGATCCCATTGTACTGCATAATCATTGGAACTACGTGACGGTATCCCGGAAGATTCCACTTTGTGATATATTATGTTGAGCTGAGGATTTTCTTACTCTAAACTTATATTGTTTTTTTTCTCTTAAACTGTTTACTCTAGACATTACCTATCTTTTGTATTGTTTTAAGCTGACTTATTTAGAAATCCAGTAGAGCCTTAACCTGACCTCGTCACTACTTGACCGGGGTTAGGCTTGGCACTTACTGGGTACCAAATGTGGTATACTCATGCCCTTCCCTTCACATGTTTTTTGTGTACAGATCAAGGTACGAGCTATCAGCCTCGTGGTTAGTCGTTGTTGCTGATTCTAGGAGGCTGCAAGGTATTTCTGCCGCGTCCGCAGAATCCTCTGAGTCTCCTTCTATTCTATCTTGTAGATACGTTCTTATGTACTTTTTACCAGTTTTTGTTAGAGCTACAATAGTGTTAGAAGCTTGTGACTGTGTGTGATATTCTAGGTTTTGGGAAGTTATGTTTTGTATGAGCCGAACGGCCAGTACGTTACTTATGTCATTGCCCTTATCCCCTTTATTTCTTGAGTTTTATTTCGATTTCCCTCTGTTATAGTAGGCTTACCTATTCGTAGAGACTAGGTGCCGTCATGACACCTTTGGAGGGTAAATCGGGTCGTGACAGTTCATCAATGATTTTCTTCGTTGGAGTTCTATCCATTATTATTTTCGCAGAATTTGAAATAGAGTAGATGATTTGGATGATGAGATTAATAATGAATTGTATTTATAGAGTAATATTTGTGGTTTGAATTTCTTTAGGATTTGGGTTAGGGTTTCAGATTAATTAATTGTGTTCCCATTTCTCTTAATTAATTTGAATCACAATTTACAATGAATATTTTACACTTCTCAAAGAAGTCTTTACAGTTTTCAATGCATCCATTTCGTTTACCGAAAATTCTATTCATGAACTCTTGATCCAACCAGTGAAAATATCTGGTTTGAGATATGGTTTTCCTTTCAATATAACAATTTCGTATGAATTTTCTTGGGACATAGTAAGTTCAGTGTTCCATACAAAGAGGTTTAATATCTATCAATATTAACGGTATTTTTTCCAGTATTTGAAAAAAATATTCTTAATTAGCCTAATAATTTAACCATCAAAATTACTAACATTCTAGTTAGCCTAAAGAATCCTACGTTTTAGTCAGCCTAAAGAATCCTGTCGGTGAACGAACAACCTATTACTGGTGCTACTAGCTGGTTTGGTTTAAATAGAGTTGTTGTCGAAATTAATGGTGTTAGTTGAATTGTATTAATTATTTCGGTTATCAAAATTGTATTGATAATTACAATTTTGAATCCCCATGTAGATATTAAAACCTATTTCTCCTAACAAAATTATTCACATGCCAATCATTTAACTTCTCAATGAAGCATTTACACCTCTTACTTACTCTTCCTAACTCTTTTGAATTCAAGACTATTTTAGTAGTGTGTAGAATTAGGCCGAATCTTTTGTTGAGAAGACTTAAGTCTGCCTTTTGAAGAATTGATTTAAAAAAATTGATTTAAAAATAGTCTTTGGAATTATATAAAAAAATAGTCTTTGAAATTTATTTCATACGGAAGAACTGATTTTAAAAAAAATAGTCTTTTTGAAATGATATAAAAAATATATTATAGCAAAGAAGACCAATATGATGAAGATTGAAATTTGATAACCTCAATAGTTCAACAGAAAATCAAAAGCACAACTACTATAACTAAATCAACATGAAAATAAAAGATAATAAATGGAAAAATCAACACAAACACATCCTAGAAACTATTCAATTTCAACCAGATTATGATCAGATGTTCCTTCTCCTTTCACTTGAACATTAAAGACAACATAGAGTGGTGCAACATCAACCAACACAAATTTGACGGCGAAACCTCGCTAGGCATAATTGTCCAAAACAAAAAGATTTCATCCTACTTTGAACCTTCTTCAGTCACTAATGCTCATAGATACAAACCAATATTTGCCACGATAGTGAAGAAGCGCGGTTTCTATTGTCGGAGGAAGATTCTTGTAGATGTTTCTTGGAATACACTGGAAAAAGAAAAAAAAACATTACTATTAAGTTTTCGGAAAATATGAAACTGAAACAAGAAAATATATATATACAATACTGATGCATATATATACGAAAAAAAAAGTATTTTATGTAAACATATTTGTATTGGTAAAAAAGAGTTTCACACGTAAGCCAGCTTTTGACAACTCAGCAAGTCACGTGGACACAGGAAAACACGACAACTGGATGTGATCCTTTGAAGAGGTACGGTACAAAGAGGCACGGTTCAGTAAACCCTCGAGCTTATCAGCCATGGGAAACTCAACTTGATCAAAACAGGAGAGAGGCATGGTCAGAATGAATCTAGACAAAGCTACGGCCAGATTCAAAGACCCACAATTGATTACTCGAACGTTATGTAACTGTACCCCAATTATCCTTTGTAACGCCTCATTAATGTCATAATTAGTCATTAATGAGCAACCATAGCAAGAGTTGTACGTTATAAGAATCTCCTATATAAGGGAGGAGAATACAACTTGTAAATGCATCTGATTCTCGAATATAATTGACTTCGCTTTTCTATATTTCTGCAATATTGTCTGTTACTCATTTTTCTCCATTTCCTTGATTATTAGTAACCCGTATTCATCTTAAAAATAAGCTTTAGTCAAACGGTCTAATTCTTTGATTAAACAAATTGGTTCCGTTACCGGGAATCTGATAATCTTTGTTTGCTTTTCAAGTGATATCCTCTGAACTATGTCAAACTCCAATGAAAACAACCAGCAAAGGAGTGGAACCCCAGTTCCATCGCCTTCAGGAACCCCACGTGGTTCAAGGGAACAATCCCCAGAAAGATCCAATAACAACAATGGTGATAATGATCAAACTGTGGAACAAGATCGTGTAAAGCAAATGATTGTAGAGTATGTGAGCCAAGCTTTGCAATTATTTGCGAGAGGATTACCGGCAGCGTTACCTACACCGCCGACACCAACCCCCAATAAAACCATCACCATGGAAAATCCTCAATCTGGGTTGGCAAACTCAGGAAGAGGAGATACTCCTAATGAATCTCTCAAAACGAGACCAGGTATATCTAATAACTCAGAATTACAAATTTTACTGCTAACCATGCAGAAAAAAATGAAGGAGCAGAATGATCGCATCGAACTAATTCCTGGAGTACCACCTATCATCAAAGGCATTGATGTTGATAGATATTCTCAACAACCTTGGAAGCCAAGTGCGGCACCCTTGCCTATACCCAAGAAGTTTAAAATGCCTGACGTTCCCAAATATGATGGAACAACTCACCCACATGACCATGTGACCGCTTTCACTACTGGGGTAAAAGGCAACGACTTAACAAAACAAGAGATTGAATCAATCCTTGTCAAAAAATTTGGGGAAACACTTACCAAAGGGGCCCTAACCTGGTATTCTCTTCTCCCTGAAAATTCTATTGACTCTTTTGCTGAGCTTGCAGATTCGTTTATAAAAGCACACTCTGGTGCACAAAAAGTTGAGAAGAGAATGGAAGACATATTCAAAATAAAACAAGGAGACACGGAACTACTCCGTGAGTTTGTAGACAGGTTTCAACGAGAAAGAATGCAGTTACCCAGGGTGCCTGATAATTGGGCAGACATGGCATTTGTAAGCAACCTAAACGATAAAAGATCAGAAGCCACGAGATGACTTAAGGAAATCTAAGAGAATTCCCGCGCTACAACATGGAACGATGTATAGAACAGGTACAGTACTAAACTCAGAATAGAAGAAGATATCATTGCTCGTTCGAGAGATGAAGATCATTCGAGATCCAGATGTCCAGAATCAGATAGAAGATTAGGTAAAAACAGGTACGATCCTTACTTAGAACCCTCAGGACGCGATATTTTCCCCAGGTTCGAAAATACTAGGATGGACTATAGATCACAAGGAAGAGACGTAGTCTCATCCTCATCTAGATCTAGAAAAGATCGAGATGAGCGACCTAGAGTTAATACTCAAATTGGGGATCATACCTTTAATGTAAGTACTACTGAACTTGTCTCAATATTGAGGAACATGGGAGACAAGGTTAAGTGGCCCAAAGAGATGCGGTCAAATCCAAGTAGAAGGAACCCAGATCACTGGTGTGAATTCCACAACGATCATGGGCACAAAACTGCGGATTGCAGATTTTTACAAGGTGAAGTAGAAAATTTATTGAAACAGGGCTATTTAACAGAATTGTTTACTGATAAAGGTAAACATGCATATATGAGGAATATACAGGAGCCTCCAAAGCCTCCTTCTCCAAAATGAACCGTCAACGTGATACACGGGGGTGAAGAAGTAAACAGAGTGATTTGCAAAACAACCACAAAGTTCACAATTACACATGGGAAACNCGAACCGTCAACGTGATACACGAGGGTGAAGAAGTAAATGGAGTGATTTTAAAAAAAACCACAAAGTTCACAATTACACATGGGAAACGGGCTCGTGAAAATATGGAAGAAGACGATATAACCTTCGATGATGCAGATATCAGCGGATTAATGCTTCCGCACAACGATGCTCTGGTAATATCTTTACTTATTCATGACACTAACGTAAAAAGAGTGTTGATTGATCCAGGCAGTTCAGTCAATATCATTTTGCTAAGAGTCGTGGAAGAAATGCTACTGGGGAATCAAGTAATCCCAAAAGCACGAGCCATATCAGGGTTTGATAACTCTACGGTTATAACAAAAGGAGAAATTGAGCTTAGCACTTATGCTGAGGGGGTGATCAAAAGTACCAGGTTCCAAGTCATCGATACTGACATGGCTTATAACGTGATCATTGGAAGGCCATGGATCCACGACATGAAAGCGATACCCTCCACGTTGCATCAGGTAATTAAATTTCCCTCTGAATGGGGGATTCAACAAATCAAAGGAGATCAGCAGACCGCAAGAAATATAAACTCTGTGGTACACTACAACAAGAAAATAGAGGTGGAAGAATTACGAGATAAGGGAATCTCCCAAGCAGGTAACGCCGCCCAAACAGGCATGGAAGAAATTACTACCCAAATAGGTACGGAAGGTATTATTGCTAAAACAGGTACGAAAGAAAATACTTACGAGAAGGAGAATCAAGTTACCACAGAAGGTGTACTATACCACACAGATACAAATTCCATACCGGACATCATTCATGAACCGGAGGAAGATGAGCACATCAAAACAACTACGGAGGAGCTCGAAGCTGTTCCATTATCTGAACAAAAGCCTGAGCAGAAAGTGTATATAGGCACGAGGCTAGGCCCCGCTCGAAGAGGTAAGTTAATTGATTATTTAAAGGCTAACGCAGACTGCTTTGCGTGGTCCCACTCAGATATGACAGGCATCCCACCAGAAGTGATGACTCATAAACTAAATGAAGATCTATCCTTCGTACCTGTTAAGCAGAAGAAAAGAAAGAAAGAACCATTCAAGAATCAAGTGATCGACGAAGAGGTACAAAAACTCTTGAGGATTGGTTCGATACGAGAGGTAACGTACCCTAACTGGATAGCAAACACCGTGGTAGTACTAATGGCAAGTGGAGAGTATGCGTAGATTATACTGACTTAAATAAAGCATGCCCCAAAGATTCATTCCCATTGCACATATAGATCAAATGATTGATGCCATAATAGGTCATGAATTATTGAGTTTCTTAGATGCATATTCTGGTTATAATCAGATTAAAATGAATCCCTCAGATGAGGAAAAAACTTCCTTCATTACAAACAGGGGGACTTACTGTTATAAAGTTATGCCTTTTGGCTTAAAAAACGCTGGAGCCACCTATCAAAGGTTAGTGACTAATATGTTCCAAGAACATCTTGGAAAGACGATGTAAGTCTATATTGATGATATGTTGGTAAAATAAACACAAGCACAAGACCATTTCCAACATCTCTCTACTGCTTTTGATATTTTACGCAGGTATAATATGAAGTTAAATCCAGAGAAATGCGCTTTTGGAGTGCAATCAGGTAAATTTTTGGGTTTCCTTGTATCAAACAGAGGAATAGAGGTAAATCCCGCTCAAATTAAAGCTATAGAGGAAATACCTGATATTTTAACAAATAAAAAGGAAGTTCAAAGACTGACAGGGAGAATAGCAGCTTTGGGTAGGTTTATTTCTAAAATCTTCCGAATTTTTTTAAAAATTCTTCTCAGTTCTCAAAAAGCAGAATCAGTTCGAATGGACTGAAGAATGTCAACAAGCCCTCAAGAATCTGAAGATTTATCTATCAAACCACAACTGCTTTCAAAGCCAAAAGAAGGGGAGAGATTGTACATCTACTTGGGTGTCTCAGAAATTGCTGTAAGTGCAGTATTGGTAAGAGAAGAAAAAGGTAAACAATCACCTATCTATTATGTAAGTAAAACTTTGCTAGATGCTGAGACTAGATATCCACATCTAGAAAAGTTAGCCTTATCTTTAATAATGGCATCTAGAAAATTACGATCATATTTTCAATGCCATCCAATCACCGTTGTGACCTCATATCCTTTAAGAAATATTCTGCATAAACAGGAATTGTCAGGAAGATTAGCCAAGTGGGCCATAGAATTAAGTGAGCATGAAATAATCTATCAGCCTAGGACTGCAATTAAGTCTCAAATACTAGCTGATTTTGTTGCTAACTTTAGTAATAACATTGTACGTGAAGTAGAAAAAGAGTTATAACTCTTTAACGGTGCTAATCCAGGCATATGGACCTTGTTCACCGATGGTTCTTCAAATATAAAAGGTGCTGACTTAGGCATAGTCTTAATATCACCTGCGGGTGAAAAGACACGGCAAGCTATCAAGTGTTATCCTATAACTAACAATGAGGCAGAGTATGAAGCTGTTATTGCAGGGCTTGGGCTCGCACGGGAGATCTCAATCGAGCAAATTGTGATCAACAGTGACTCCCAACTGGTAGTAAATCAGATACNACAGAATTACACCGTACCTGAAGACAGGAAAGCAGCTCAAGCACTTCGCCGCAAAGCTGCACGATACTGCCTTATTCGCAACTCGCTTTATCGCAAGATGCTCGGATGACCCCTAGCTAAATGCCTCGGACCTAACCAAATGGAATTTGTGATGAAAGAAGTCCACGAAGGACACTGTGGAAATCACTCAGGGGCGAGATCCTTAGTGAAAACACTAATCAGAGCTGGATACTATTGGCCTAAGATGGAAGAAGAAGCCGAGAACTTCGTATCCAAATGTGACAGATGCCAAAGGTTTGCCAATAACATGCATCGAATAGCGGAATTATTGCATCCAATAATATCCCCATGGTCTTTCATGAAATGAGGTATGGACATAGTGGGACCTCTTCCCACAGCTAAAGGACAGGTACAGTTTTTACTTGTGCTAACCGACTATTTTACAAAATGGGTAGAGGCAGAAGCGTTCAAACAAGTGCGAGAAAAGGAAGTTAAAAGCTTCTTATGGCGAAACATAATATGCCGCTTTGGAATACCAAAGGAAATCGTGTGTGATAATGACCCACAATTCATAGGCTCGCAAATCACATAATTCTTCGAAAGTTGGCAAATCAAGCGGATCACTTCAACTGCGTACCGTGCCCTGGCTAATGGTCAAGCTGAGTCAACGAATAAGGTCATCATCAACAATCTAAAGAAGCGGCTGGATAAAGCCAAAGGAAACTGGCCTGATGAGTTACCAGCGGTACTATGGCATACAGAACAACTTCAAAATTAGCCACGGGAGAAACTCCGTTCGCACTTGTTTATGGCTCAGAAGCCTTAATACCTATGGATATTGGTGAACCAAGCATAAGGTTCTCAACAACCATGGAGGGAGAAAACGACGACAAATTGAGGACCAACCTGGACCTGCTCGAACCTCGGAGAGAAGCAACATTGATACGGATGGCAGCTCAACAAGAAATCATAGAGCGTTATTACAACCGTAAAGCTCATCTCAGGTACTTCAATATTGGGGAATTCGTCCTCAAAAAAGTCTTTCAATCAACGAAAGAAG